>SJJU01009261.1:0-14687 GCA_012932125.1 Conopomorpha cramerella | reverse complement strand
TTATAGGTTAGTTATACGTATGTTTTAGCGACGTTTTTTAACTGAATTCTTACTGTATTTTAAGGTGTTTAAGTAAATGATGATACTTCCTATGACCTTTAGCAATACTGCATGAACACATCTGAATATGTGACTCGACGTTTCTGATGTTTGATTTAAAAGACAAAGTGACTTTTGTCTTTACCGTACGAGTAGTAACTATTAATAAATATACTCTACATACGTATATACAGTGAACAGGTATACAGTAACAGTTGACATATACAAAACAATACTTCACGCCTTTTTATCTCAAAGCGGGTTAGGCAGAGTCACTTGCTAAGCAAATGCCCACGGTTCACCAAGCGTATTTAATCCAGCTTGACAGGGGGTGAGCCCATTCGCGTTATAGGGTTCACACATCCTTTGGTGTGCAGTTTCATCACGATGTTGCCCTTCACCGTACGAGCGTTGCGTTGCATACACAGGCTCTGAAAAAGAGTCCCATTGCTACAGTTCCTGCAACCGTACAATAACTACGTATGTATGAAATACAGTATCTTAGAGACAACATGAACTATAGTGTGAACTATAGAAACAGGTCTCAAACACTAACAGTAGAGTCGGCAAAATAATGATTAAAAGATTTTTGATAACATTAAAAGATTTTTGATCAGATGCAAAAAGTTATTAAATAGGTTACTTACAGTTGTGATATTGCAATCCACAAAATCCTTTTTTCCTGCAACAAAAGAAACAATAATGTAAGTAAAAATGTATAATACATAAAGCAATGATAGACTGCTGGCAACTCCAATAATGGTATAGATGTTTAGGTGAACCGTGGGCTATTCTTAGCAAGTGCCTCTGCCTACCCCGTATTGGGATTAAAAGGCGTTTTTAAGAAGTGTAAATGGAACTCATCTCTTCGTACACAGTACCGACTGCGATCAATAATATAAAAATGAATCGCTAAATGTGTTGCTAAGCGCAAAACTCGAGCACGGCTGGACAATTTTCTCTCATTATTTTTTTGTTCTGCTTATTAATCTTTCAAGAAGGGATTGGAGCAGATAAGCAAATTGCAGGGGAAATTATACTAATTAGAAATAACATTCAGACTTAACACAGAACACAACTTGTGTACTAAGTTCTGCTCATAATCCTTAACAGTAATGACAAAACAAATTAGAAGAATATCTACTAGCTGACCCAGCAAACTGGCTGTTGTGGCAACATATATGATTAACAGTGTTTCTATGCTGTTATGTATATGTATTATACCTATAAACCTTCCTCAACAATTACTCTGTTTACTAAAGAAAAAACTTCGGTAGTTTTAAAGATCTAAGCATCCATAGGTGACAGTGGGAGGCGACTTTGTTTTAAAGTATTGGCCCTGCACGTTGTTTTGCCAACATTCGTTATTAACAGTGTTTTCTCTGCTATTATATCCATGTATTACACATAAAACTTCCTCAAGAATCACTATATCTAGTAAAGCAAACTGCATCAAAATCCGTCTCGTATTTTTAAACATCTAAGTATACATAGGGACAGACAGCGGGAGGTGACTTTGTTTTATACTATGTAATTTATTAACTTAGATATATTAAAATACCAGGTATTGGACATTAAAAAACATCTATATAATTAATACTTAAAGTTAAAGTTTCGCCGAGCGCCTCGCCTACATCTCTCGCTGATTATTTTCGTATGACGTCAATACATTCATCATGTAGAAATCAACAAATCAGAAGTAGGCGGGTCACTCAGCATCCACTGCTGGGGTGCGGCCGACTCTCAACCCCATTTTTCCTGCAATTAGACCCTCGAACAATGCGCAGTGATTCCAAATTGCTGCTACGCCATCTGGCTGCAGTGCCCGACGACGACTAATATCGATAATTGATGCACTTTTATTTATTGACTTTTCATTATGTTCGTTTTGGTTATTAGGCAAATTGTTGGCTGTACCGCGAGCGTGCGTGCTGCATTGTTCGTTAGGTACCCAAGCTTTTTTGTACAGCCTATACCAAAAGCATTAGCCAATCATACCTTGTGTTTGCGTATAGGTTGGACATTGCTGATTAAGAACAAATTTAAAAACATTTTGCTGAATGTCTTTAAAATCAGGGATGAGGTATGTAGTTCCCTTTGGAGCCTTCCAGTCACCCATGCTGACGAAGGAAGGCAGAAAGACGAATTTCGTAGTTGGCCTTGGGAGAGGCCTATATCCAGCAGTGCACGACAATGGGCTAGCAAGATGATGATTGTTCAGAGAGTTTAAGAACTAATCCACTGGCTGTCTGATCTTATACATTTAACTAGTAGGTATTTGTTACTAACAGAATTAGAGAATTAAAAAGATAATGAAATATTCCTAAAAAATTCTGCGAAAACTATGGAAAGCTACTATTTTTTTTTATTTCGAGTCATAAACATACTTAATCTTACTTTGGATAATATACTCGTAAATGACCATCAGACATTGGAGTCATCTTACACAATAAGGTAATATTGCTCATCGTAGTAGGTACAAATAATAAAAGAAGAGATAGCCAGCCATTTTGAAAATTTAATAATATTTTACCCTGTAATAGAATCGCATAATAGAGGTTCACGCTCAACTAGCAATAGAACCTTCATTTGCAATATAAAAGGATAACGCGGAAGAATATTCTGAGTGAAAACAGTGTAGAACGATGTCTTCAATCAAATAACTATTTTTCCTATTTGAGAGAACTACATAGGCCTCTCCAATTGCACGCCACTGTGATCTGTTTTCGGCTTCTCGCATCCAGCTTCTGTCAGCCATCTAAATACACTTCACGCCTTTTAATCCCAAAGAGGCAGAGAACTACAAATCCTACATAAATACATATAAAGAAGGTGCAAATAACATAGGTTCTTTTTATCTTATAAATTCAACACTATGGCATAATAGGCTTGACCTGTTTATATTACACTATTATAATATTAAGGGCGAAAGTTTGTGAGTGTGTATGTTTGTTATTTATTCACGTCTAAACAGCTGAACGATTTTAATAAAAAAATGTATGAAGTTAGATGTCACCCTGGATAGGCCATATAGGCCTTAATGTATGCCGAAATTACCGTGGGAACGGGACAAACGATAGGCAACCCCGCCGGGGTACATATATCTATACATGTATATAAAACTCAACGTCCTGACTAATTAATTCATCACTAGTCCAGCCCAAACCCTTGACCATAGAAAACTGAAATTTTGCACAGGGATTCCTTTTTAGATGTTATCACAAGATAAAAAGGGATTTTTCATAATTCATTCCGTAAAGGAGTAATAAGGGGTAAAAGTTTAGTATATGATTTAGAATATGAAAAGGGTGCAAATAACATAGATTCTGTTTATCGTAGAAATTCAATCCTATTTTCCTCTGATGTATTAAGTATACTTATATATACAGCTTCACTCCAGTCTCCCATAGAGACATGAGATATTTTTTTTAATCTTTGGCAAATTTGATGTTGGAAAGTTGTCTGTAAGTCGTTCTATTCGTAAAAGTTCCTGGTGACAATTGAAATACGCTTACAGATAGGTTGCGTTAGCTTTCGGGGATCAAAGGTCGCGTAGCAACGCGGACGCTGTAGCCGCCCCGATTATTCACGTGCTATAAAGCGCGAATTATGCGATCGGCACGTGTCGCTTTTGCGACCAGATGCTACGATGCGCTTCAGATTTACGCCGCCGTCTAAAAAATGTATCTCTCCTTTTATCATTTTCGTAATAAATCCCCCATACCACGTACGTTCATCACAACCATCGTTATGTTGCAAGCTTTTTGTGGTCGCGAACTGATAAGGCGGCTCATACCCAATTATACCAATAAACAATATTAATAAGGCGCCCAATAAAATCCGCTCCCCATTCGTTCGTGGAAAATCCGATAATACGTCCTTATGTTCGCTTATCCGACGCGTATTCGCGTATTAAATTCTAATTGGCGGGTTAATCTGCAATTACCGCTTAGTTATATCCGGAAGACGGTGCGAGATAGTTAGGGAGTGGCGGGAGCACCGGGGAATACTTTCCGGGCACTAATTATTCCGCGTAATTAAACGCGGGCATTATCGTTCGTCGCCGGTGCCGCCACCTGCCGGCCTTTGTGCGAACTGAGTGGAACTGATTTACGCGCGCGACCCGCTTGCGCTCGCTCAAATTAATTGGCGAATTGCGAATTATTAATAGCTGTGAAATTAATACGAAGTTCGGAATCGAGTGTTGACGATTCTCGTTGGTTTTTTCAAGCCGATATTTTATCCGCCGCCGCCGCCGCGGGCCGAGTTGATGTTACACGACGTTATCGGCTATAAATAACACTACTGTAAATCTTTGTCGTTTTAAATCACATAAATACTTCTCCGATATCAGGGTATCGTTGTTCATTTCAATTTATCGGTAGCTGTTTTACATTGGTTTTATATTTCGCTACGATATCGTCCCCTTAATGATTGAAAAGTACGTTGAACTAACAAATCTGTCTACAAATCGTGTAATGATAATTAAGTACACGAAACCCCGGGGCTTCTGCTGTATACAACACAAGTAGTAGATATTCCCAGCACTCAACGGGTCCCTGAGTGTATGTGCTCTAATTAAAGATCGTCCCGGGCTTGACGCTGCAGGGGCCAATCGCAATAATGAGCCTTCCACTGCATACTAATTCCTTGACATTTGAGCTCTTCGTATAATGGCTAGAATACTCATGACCGAGTGCTTACTTCAGAAAAGTGTGGGTTTTGCCCAACCTAGTGGTTGTTGTGGGAAGGGAATTTTGGAATATATCACAGCAGGAGACGTTAACAACGTTGATGGTTATGTTTTAAAAGAACTTGTAAAAATCTGTGCAGGATTTGTATCGAATGCATCTGCTATAGGATTTGAGGGCTAAACTGTATGTACTTAGTGGATATTTCACCTGCGTTTATTTACTTTTAGAATACTCTTGACAGCTCGTTGTAATTTCGGTGCTTGGAATTGCAGACTCGTAACTAAAATAATAGTCAGAACTAAAACTATATTCTGCTTTGGTCTGGGCATTTGGGTAATAATGTCTTGGCGGAGATCGCAGACGACCTTTGTCATAGTTCTTAATTGGGCATGTATTTTCTGATATTATTTGCAATTTTGAGAAACCAATTGTATTTTTTGTTTGTTTATTCTGGCCGATAGATAGCATTTTTAAAACATCAGTAATTTTGTAAACGTGAATAGACATCGACAGCTCTTCGCATTAATTTTTAATGGTTTAATCCACAAAGCAGTATAAGCACTCTGTGTATTATTTTCAATCAAGAAAATTATCGTGTGACATTTCTAAGACTAACTTGCGTCGACCCCACCTAGTGTGGGATAAGGGCAGGAAAATGATGATTTCTAAGACTAACCGTACTTAGACAGGTTTTCTGTTCAGACCTGGACCAATATTGTTAGGCAGAAGGCAGCGGGACACCGTGCGAGCTACATAGATACAGTATGGAGTCAAACTATGTGCATTCATTACTCTCATTTCACTCTCATGCCACTACCTAATGAACAAGTGTGCTCCATCGTAGATCACATCGCTGCTTAACATCAGACAGGATGGTGGTCAAACGATTGATCATTGTGTTAAAGAACATGATATACACACATCAAAAGTGTCTAGGAATCAAGTACATTTTAAAATATATTTTACAAAAACTGAATTAATACATAATTTATTCAAAATGTGGTGATAGTCATTGATACAGGCATGGAGAATTAGGTAGGAGACCAATCCAGAAGATTAGATTTGATTTAAATATTCTATTTTTTTTTAGAGCTAAAAATGTTCTTGATCCCTAGACACTTTTGATGTGTGTAGTAACTATTTATAATTTATGTGGTTCAACTTTACGGTTGGCCAAGAAATTGCTCTACTAATTTTGATTACACTTCCTGCCCCTGATTACTCTTCCTGTGATATTGCGAGTTGCACAAAATAAGCCTTAATTTCTATCAACATTTATGTAAGTTTTGTTTCAACTTTTAGAGTGATATACCAGATTCTTGGCCGACTGTACCTACAACCTGGCTCTAACAAGCGTCGCAGTAACAGGTCAATCCCGGATTATGCAATGAAAAGTTTACCGCTAACATAAAAGTCTACGAAGGCGCTCCTTACAAAATGTTGTACGCTCAACTACCTATACAAAATAAACGTTACACGCCCTATCGTGCACGCGAAACTATCCGCCCGCCCTATTGGGTGGAAAGAGATTCGCTAATGAGGTAGAAAGTGTAGCCCGGAGTAGCGAGTCTACAGGCGACTGGCGCGACGTCATTAGCGCAGCGACGAGCGACTAGCGACCGCGACAAAGCACCAGAATTAATGACACCTCGCGAAACCCAGATGAGTTATTTTTCGAGAGCAAAAGGCGAACGTCAAGTGGCGGCGGTTGTTCCATACTGGAGGTTCCCAGTATATTTTAGGGTTCCCTATCGCAATACGTCACGTTAGTCTTACTTGGATTACCTATGTACACATCATCAGTTTTCCTACTTTTCCAAAACAAAGTGAAAAATACACTGTTCATTTTTATGTAACATTTAATTATTTCTTGCATATCTATCCACGATACCTATCTCTGCCATACTTATACCAAGTGTAAAAGGACATTTCCCGAGGCAAATAAATATCAATTTTGTATACAGATGAAGTAAAAATTTTCATTCCCCGCATTGACACCATAGTACAAGTTATTCACATCGACGAGCCCAACAACGTTTCTAAGACCATTGCTCGGACTCCTTTTACTCGCAGTATACATAGGTACACTTCACGACTCCAAGAGGGTTAGGCACATATTACAGATAGAGATCCTGGTGTACCTTTCATCTAATTTTAATAAGCTCGCCGGTTTCGAGTAGGCACTGCACCTTCCGTCAGGACATCAGTGATGGGATCATATGACCGAATGAATTATTGTATGACCCCCCTATGAGTAGTAGTAGTCGAATTGCATCCTGCACTATCTGTTCTCACATTCATAGTTAATATTGAATCCCATGAAACATTTAACCGCCACTATCTTAATATCGGACATGATATTTAGAACAGTCCCCCTAGCACAGCTCTTAGAGCTGTGCTAGGGGGACTGTTAATAACTGTTTAATAGACGTGACACAAGACATATAACGCGCTGTGATTTGTTGAAACAAGCCGATTCGCACGCAAGCATTACATAACAGCCAATCAGAGAGCGTATTTTATTATAATTATATCGTGTCTTTCTTGACACGCGTACTAGGCCGGCTTATTTCAAAATAATTTTAAAAATATATGAAAAGTGAAATAATAAATCAGTTAAAAAAAAAGTCGAAACAAACACCAACGGAACCCTTAATAAACAAGTCCCTCTCGTTCTTAGCTGTTCCTTTTTTCACCTCACCCGCCTGTGTAGTACCTAAAGGAAGTTATGTTTTTGTTCTGGACTAACGAGGTCAATGGTTGAACAGTCGGTGCACGGCTCGAAGATTTCCAGTAACAACTATACGGGAACACCACAAGTACTATAGACATCTAGCCGAGTAGAGGTACACAGTTTTCACGTAAGCCCCGTACTAAGTTTCGAGTTCTTATCGTAACTTAGTAGGCGGGGTTTCGTCGCGTTTTATTTATGTGACGATGTGAGAACGAGAAAAAAAAGGAAATGAATGCTTTGCATTGAAAGATGTTTACATTGCTACGAGTTTTTTTCGTCTATTTGAATGTCTGAAGGAGCAGTAAACCTTAATTATAAACGAGTGTCTTTTTGGGGTCTTTATAATTATTATGAATAATATTATAGAGGTTGTGTTGTGTACGATTGTTATAAATATAGTATGATAATAATACAAACTCAATTTTTTATACGTATGAACTTGGCGATATTAAGGAATTGTTATAACTTTAAAGAAAAAAATACGTCTTCAACTTGTTAAATATGACTTTTTAGATTTTTCTCATGAATGGCGTTGTCGGAACTGAACCAAATTTAAATGGGACTAAACGCGAAGCACGTACTTTCAAACAAAAATGAATCATCCAGATCGGTTATTTCAGTCAAAAGTACACAAAACAAATATTAAAAATAGGTAACCGTCGAATTGAGAACCTCCTCCCTTTATTCGTTTAAAAATCGTATCTATTTAATTATTTACTCAGCGTTAATTTATAAATAGACGCATAATATCCTGCTCTCTCGCTCGTATCAATGAGATATTATAGAGAGAGGTATATAAAGGAAATAGAAATTGACGACTCTGCACTACCATACCTGCCCATGATGAGTCCATGACCAAAAACTTAAATGGTGTTCAATACGCCGCCCACGATCCCACGTAATACAATACTTTTACCCAAGATTTGAACCGCAAAATTGATTTAAGTTTATTGCGGATTATTACTTCCACGTATTAAGCGTTAAAAAAAAAAGATTAAGCTCATGGGAAAAGGATCCTGTCACTCGAGTCAACATGGCGGGAAATTTGTCGAAACGCTATCGCATATCGCGCCCGCACAATACGTCTCATTTTTCATACACGTCGTTCTACGTTCTTTTTTTTTTAATTTTGTGATCTAAAGTTGATCAGAAATGCCGATAGCGCAAACCAGAGCTACCGTTTACGCATGCTTTTGTTCTCAAAAAAGAACACTCGGTGTTAACGCGGCTAAATTACGTTGAACCTCTTCATTGAATACTTTTCATTGCATCGGAGGTCAATTTGCGATGGCAGTGTAGTTTTGAATGTACTTGAGATGTTCAGAGATAATAAAAACCTCAAACAAAAAGCATCGAATGGGATCAGGACGAGCGGAGTCTTGTAAAAAAACGCGTACAGACCCTCAAGGTATTGTTATTTTATGAACCGCGGCGTGTATTCGAATAATTGTTTTGATATACACCGTGTATTAGTATCAGAGTACCTGTACATATAAAAAACTACTTAACTGGAACCTCTTTCTCGGTTCATCTTCTTGTTATATGGATCTAACAAACAATAAGAACTGTCAAAACATATAAAATCAATACGTGACGAGTACGAGGCCCCAAAAAATGTATATCAGATAATTCCTTTTTCACATGTGTTTTTATTGTACATATTTACACAAACTGTTTATTTTATGTTTTCTATATATCACCTATTTACAAACCAAAACATTTTTGTAGGTATAATAATAAAAAATAATATTTTTTGTAGAAATTCTGTCTCGTAAAATTGTTAAAAAATAACGAACAAACTAAAATATTGTGATGATGGTCGATATTTATTATATTTAGCTACCACCATGATAATACTCCACATGTAACAAGTACTCAGTGGGTCCGCGCGAGACTACACGTGTTTTAATGTCACCCTACAAGACTACAAAAATCCAAATAACATGGTTACCCCAAAAAGTAGAGTTAGAAAAACAACACCACATAAAACTCCGAAAAAAGTTTTAGAACTGAAATTATTTTTTTTAATTATTCCCGGCAGCAGTCAGTGGTACAGTTGATAACAACCTGTCAATGCATATTCATATTTTTTGCAAACTCGCGTTCAATAGGAGCGCGGAGTACCGCGTAAAGTTTTGGCCGGTTTTTGCTGACGGTACCGGTGAGCACCTGGGCCGCCGGGGGCACTCATTCAAATGCAAATCAAACGTTCCATTTTTAAAATCTACAATCTCGACTTTGCTTGTTTCCGGAATGGCTTATGTTGTACCGTCTGAGGCATGTCTGTTGACACGTGAAATGTTATCTTATGTGTATGGCGGAAGGGTCTAATTTTCCGTTTTGTAGGGTTGTGCTTGTAACTTTTTGTAGTTGTGTTGTTTGTCGCTTGTGTCGTTCTGCCGGCGGGCCTGGAGGACCCAGGTGTGCTCCCGACCCGGTTAAGGGAAGAGTCCCTGTTATGGAATCTCGAATAAAATCGTTTAATGGTTTGTTTTTGATTTCATTTTTATATTTCACTCCTTTTGTGTTAACAGAATTTATTGACAGGCGGAGGTATTAATTTTATTACGGATGCTTTATAATAATGTTTACGACCTCCGTAGACGAAAAGTTTTATTCGTCGTTGAATTTTGATGTCTTGGGAGATGACTAATCATGGATTTGATAGATACCAATTTCATATGCACACATTTGGTAGTAAGCTTTTAGTTCCATTAAAAAAGCTTAATCACGGAATTTACTTAATAAAATATTTAATTATTTATTACGATAGGAGAAACAACTACTATATGTTCTAAGTATAGTCACAGGGCAAACTAAGAATTGTTTTTTTTACAAAGAACGCACACTCAAATCTCATAAAGAATATCCGATGTCCATGACTCTTTTTCTTAAACGGACCTTTTAACCACCCCAGTACCTTGCTTTTTTTTTTCTTTTTTTTATATTCAAATACCAACAAAACATAAATGATAATAGTCCAGCAATACCAATAAAACCAATGAAAATTACTCAAAGATCACCATTAAACAATTTAAAATAGCAAAATAACTCATCAACTACGAGGGGCATTCAGATAATGCAGTCGGGGAATGCGAAACCCCATTCTGTCGGCGTTTATTTTTTATTTCTCCAGATTTATTGAGAAGGATTCATTAATAATGAAGGTGATGTGATGAAGATAAGGCAGTGGGAGCCAGGCAGTCTGGCGGGCAGCACGGCGCGTGGGGTCTGCGTTCCAGACATTCCTTCTGCTTCTTTTTTTTTTGCTCAACCTTATGGGGAACAATCGAACGTTATTGTCTGAATGATCTTTGTAGTAATAGATGTTAACATGGTCTGTTAAACTGTTGGGATGACATTTTAAACTTTTTTGTTTATTTTTTTTTTAATTAAGTAGGCTGTTTGTCGCCAGTATGCGTAAATTTATAATTATGAAGACTTTATGAAAAACCTTAAAGACTTCCGTGTATGAAAAGTCTGCAGAAATAAGTTTTTTCGTTATGAGCTCTAATCAAATGACAAATATTGTTAATGTGAAATCTGTATAAGGAAATGACGTCATGATTTGCCACTTCATCTTATACTTACTACATATTTAAAAAGATAATTACGGTAATGTGCTTACATATAGGTAGATTTAACCCGACCTACATTAAATAGCCCTTTCAGGGTATATACATACATATCGCGAACCAACCACTTAATTCAAGTTACACTGTGACCTAATATTTTGAATATTACATCATTTCTATGTGCCCATTGAATAACACTAGCGTCGACAAATCAAAAATCCGCCACGCAAATACAACTCGTAAAGTTATTCAAAGAGCATGTCAAAAGGACAAAAAAAATGGGAATATTCGCATTTTTTACCGAACCACATAAATTAAAAGACGGGATGAGTTAAACGTTTATCATATTCCACGCAAATCACAAAACATGGGGCAATAAAAAATATGCTTCTCTCCCCATAGCATTATGGCATCGGAACTCTACATACGGGCCACAGCACTTGTGACATGAGCTAGTTTCCAATGCAAATTACACTAATACATAGACCAACGTACAACGGTAAGACGATTCACGGCGAAATCGCACAATAGGCTTTCGTAGTTCGCCAATAATAATAGCTAATAGTTTCTCAAGTTCTATACAAAAAATGATTTACTATGCTCAAAAGTCAGACAGTAAATCATGACGGCAGCGCTCGGAGGGCACCCATACTGGCAATAATCACGGGACACGTGCTCTCATTTGCGATCGGCTTCATTCCACATTTGAAAATAATGTTTTATAGTGCCATCTGTCATGTTGGAGGTGAAACGCGAGCTGCGCGGGAGTCGGTGCGCGCTCCACCTCATTCTCTCGCTGACATTTATGATCGATGCAAGCATCGAGTGCAAGTACCAACACAGCCGATGCTCATTACAGTCTTTATAGATATTTATTTTTAATGGCAAATTATTAAGGTGGTCATATTCGATCCTCAATCGATCGCTCGAGGATCGATCTAAGTTTGAAAAGTTATTGATGTCTATTACTATCTGTAGTAATGCGTGTAAATTGCAGACTTTCCTTAATTTTGTTCAACTATTCGACGCTCTATAAAACGAACGTTTAGAGCCAGTTGGACATTTTCTTTTAATAAATGAATGATGATTTGCTTAAATTTCTTACTTGTTTCCTACGCATGTGGTTTTAAAATAACAAAGGCATCAGCGCCGGCCACCACCAGCATCTAAGTATAATGCATAGCTGATAGGATTAGGCAAATATATTTTACATAAGTACTGTTCTCAATACTTGAACACAATGTCGCAAAAAAAACGTTTTATAACTCGATTCTAAATAGGAAGGTGGGGCCGCGTATCCATAAGCCTTGAGACTAACAAAGCGTGACAATGTGCGCACACGCACCACCATGCCCGCGTTCCGCATCATCAACGATTCAGTCCTTTATGTACTCTGGCCAACTTCATACAAAGCAGCGGTGACCCTTCAAACTGAATTAATAATAATTCATCCCAAAACCTCACCGATCTGATAGAGATGTGGAAAAGACGCGAGTATCATTCATCATGACGGAAAAAAAAACCTGCCCATTATCTTCGGAAGAGCTATCCGTGAAGGAGAATGTATCGAAAAAGAGGCCCTTGATATCTCAAACTAAGATCCTACCCTGTCCGCAAGTATGAGCACAAGTACCTATTCCACCGAAAATTAAATGGTACGATCCACTCGAAAGCCCATCCGACCAAATTAAATTTATACACGAACGTACCTACAAAAAGTATTAACGTTCTGCTTGAAAAGGCCTGCCCCGGCTTTCCTTTTAATTAGGCCCTAAGTACTCGTTAAAAAACAAGATGTTCCCGAACAGACAAAGGGAGTACGTTCAACAAACAGTGCGAATGTAAAAAAGTCGGGATAAATAAGTGGAAAAATACAGGTGAGTCGCGGGGAGTTTTTGTGTAGCCGGCCGGCCACTTAGGTCATCCCGGCGAATAAAGCGCGGCCTTTTTATCGTTCTTTTTTCGAATTCGGAGCATCTCTTCCCTGGGGCTCCGCCGGCGACGGACAGGATGTTCCTGGCCCTCCGCGCGCCCGGGCTCGTGTTGTCCGATCGCTGTTACTCGCGTATTGTACACTCAATTCAATCGAAGTCGATTTGAAAAGTTCTGCAAAGTTGAATCCGTATTTTTTTTTATTTTCAAACAGCGAGCGTCTCTTGAGTTTGCTGAGCTCAATTTAGAATCGTGTTTGCTGAACATTGCAGCTTAAATTGGCGCCGGCCCTTTAACCGGTAACCTTGTAAAATTCTATTGAATTTACTTGCGAAAACAATCATAATGGAAACTTGGAAATTGCTTCACGAGTGCCAAAACAAGCACTCGTACGCTTTCCTGTTATGGGGCACATAAGTAACCCTTATCACACCTAAGTTCTAATAAGAAAACGTACAAATTATCCAACTTGATTTTCAAGTTCGCACAATTTAGGGAAACCTCCAGCGAGTGGGGAAAAGTGTAACAAAATTGCTTCTTTACATAAAATATTAACACACATACAAATTAATATTTTATTTATATCAGCCAACTTCCGGTTCTAGGTTGTATAAATTACGCCGCTAACAATTATCAGCAGCAATGAGTATCGATATTACATACTACTAGTTATTTTAATAAGTACGTTACATCCTCACGATTTTTTTCTAATTTACGTACACAATTTACGCGGAAAGAAAAGAAAGTCTCTACTAAATACCAAATATTCTCCTTTGAAAATACTATTCACCATCAAATAGTTCCTACAGCTGAAATCTCATAAAAGAAACATTAAATGTGCTCCACTATCGCAAAACCCCATAAAAAAACTCTAGAGTCACATTAAAAAATAGGTAATGAGATATCATTTTGAAGCACATTGTACCTAGACCCATAAGTTGACCTGTCAGCACCTTGCGGGGTCACACTGGCGTGACCGCAGCCCTACACTGGCCGTGGGCGCTATTGGCAGTTATTTCCATCGCCAAATGGACAATATGACAATCGTGTACACGTGATTTACTTGACATGCTCTTGAATATAATTGACAACTTATAAACTACATCGAGGTGTAGTAATGCCGCGTTAAGACTCTCCCAAATGTCTCACGGGACATAGAAAACCGAGAGTGTGATGCCGCAACTTGTTTGCGAGAGCAGTACCTTACACAACCGTTTTTCGAGGCCTTGCAACACGTTTGGTAGAGTTAGACCACGGCAAATTATAAATCAATATAAACTCAAGTATCACATAGTAAATAAATATTATACACCTTGTTTACATTTTTACACACGGTCATCTGACCCCAAACTAGGTTACCCTATACTATGGGTGCCAGAGACTGACACACTTACATAAATACTTAGAAAAACATACATAGAGAAATAAAACACCCAGACGCACACAACAAATGCCTGAGCTCATCACTAAAGTCCGTCATTATGTCCGTGGCGGGCATCTAACCCGCGACCGTCGTCCTAGAGGCAGATGTCCTGACCACTAGTCCATGCCGGCCGTCGCCACATAATTATTATACATTTTATGAATTAATGAATATACTCTTTATTGCATACATTACTTTACAAAATTTACAATGGTATGAGCCATCCCTCTGAGCGCTAACGTTTAGGTACCCAGTGGCGACACAGATCATATCTTTTTTTAATGAAACGC
>SJJU01009260.1:0-15098 GCA_012932125.1 Conopomorpha cramerella | reverse complement strand
AAATACTTACCTATTTATTTTCACAGCATAAATCGGGATTGAAATTAAAAATGCATAACCTCAAAATAATTACATTTTCGGCGAAGTGCATAAAAGTCACTATGCAAGGATCTCAATATAGCATTTCGTCTGATTTCCGCAGTGGTGTGAACGATCCTTAGGTTTATAGGTTGTGGTAGGTATTGTTCGAGGAGCGTTTACAAAGGGTGAGTATTGGCTTTGGCGAGCGCGCGCTCGACTGAAGACCACTTGTAGCAGCCCTCAGATCCACTCAGTTCTATATGCTCCTGGTACCTAGCCTGGTATAGGTGTGCTTTAGTGCAAACAAAGTAGAGGCTACTATGTATGTTATGTATTGTATAATAGATATAACTTTCTACTAATACCTAGGTTTTAATCGACGAAAAACACAGGAGGTGCTCATGTCGACTTTTTTTTATGAATGGTCATTATTTTTTACAGATTAGTTATTTTGATAATTCTTTTTTTATTGGAAAGGGTATCTCCCTAAAAATGTATAAGGTATCCCCATATACATTTTGTTAAACAGTTTTTCTACACACTTACCTACGATCTCACTACAAAAATCCACTCATTCTCTATGCGCGCTTGAAGCAAAAAGCGCATTAAGAAAATCGCGACAAAGAACTAAAATAAATATGTGCTGTGTGTGATTGGTTGTTATCTCCCACTTTGTTTGTTTCAACAAATCACATGGTTCACAATCACAATCTTGCTATGTCTTTATTGAAGGGCTAAGCTGGGGCCTACCTATCCCAATGGTGTAGGATGCAATCAAAGTAGAGTTTATTATAAGAATAGTATAGATATCTTCTTTCTATTATTTTCTGGATACGCACTACAAAAATAGGCCTTGAAACCGTTTTGGGACGAAATAACGAAACATTTTTTTTTTCATTTCACCTATTAGAAGAAAACAGTCTTGTAGTACCTTAAACGAAAAAAAATCCTAATATTTACATCAAAAAAATTTAATTGCCATAGCCGAACTGAACCAAATTTATATGGGACCAAACGGGAAGCAGATTTCAAATAAAAAAACATCCAAATCGGTTCACCCAGGCGAAAGTTCTGAGATAACAAATATTAAAAAAAATACAGATATACTGAGAACCTCCTCCTTTTTTGAAGTCGGTTAACAAAATACATACATACACTTCACGCCTGTCTCCCAGAACAAAATATTGACATAATATGATGACCAACAATTTGTGATATACCTACATAAAAAACCTCCCCATAAAAGTATATTATTTTGGTAAGGGATTCGCGAATCTCAATCTCAGTTAAAATAAGGTAACTCCGTTTTTTCCTTATCGTGGTGACGTTGACGGCTTACCTGAAACAAATAAAATTATTACATTATTAAATTATTCAATATTTATATTTAATTTAAATTATATGTAGTATTATTCATTAGCATACTGCAATAAATACATCTGTTATATTTTTAAGTCGGAACTAACTTTTAAACCTGTGTTTCAGAATTAATGTTTAAAATTTGTTTTTTAATACTGCGTGTAAAAGGACCCCGAGCAATGGTCTTATAAACGTTGTTGCGCTTGTCAATATGGACCATGCGGGGAAATGAAAAGCATTATTTTAATCTCCAAACAAAATGGATAATTTTTTTCCCCAGATGACATTTTGTATGGAGACCTTCGAGGTCCTTTTACACTCTATAAAATGCTTTTACAGCCGCAACCATAGTGTAGGGTGATGTAATACTTTTAAAAAATACTTCCTAATAGCTCTGTTTGTAATGATATTTAATGTGCCGATTTTAGTGGCAGTTTTTTTCGGTGGAATGTGATATACCCTTTTAAGGTCGTTACAAATGTATTGCCATATATATATGAATATACCACTATAATATTACGGTATACTTGCTATACATGGTCTACAGAAACAGTAGACAGGCACTGAAAACCAGTATTTCCGATCGACCCTATGTATCTACTGAAAAGTGCCCTGAATTTTAAACACGCGTCAACAAACTAAATGCATTCGAGCGATGGGAAATATTTGCCAGGCTAAATATTTAGGAGCGTGCTCAGCGACTGGGTTACCTACCGCCCCGGAACGCCTACGCTGCTTACAATATCTCATCATACGCCCACATTGTGGTGTTGTGACGTCATAACCGCTCATATTGCGTGACGTCACACAGATAACGCCGATATTGACCGCCTTACCTACTCGTAAACGAATGAATTGCAAGTGAATAGCTATTTATTATATGCTCTTTGCTGGATTATTTGTGGCAGCTGTTGTGCGTCACCGTATATTTCTCAAAAGAGGTAGGCGGAGATTGGAGACGTGTTGTATTTTTAACGAATCTAGTACACTTTTACGTTATTTATATTATTATAATGACAAAGGTGTTTGTTGCTCTAGTTAGGTGCATTACCGTAGCCAAAACTTCGAAATAAGTAGAGACCGCGTCAAAATCTACTAATAAAAGCGAAATTTCCTTCCGCAACTAAATGTAAGCATTGCGTTTATTTATGTAATAAGTATATATCAAAAAATTATGAGAGTGTATATATGTCTGTTAACTCTTCATGAAAAAACCTCTTTTTATTAAGACGAAATTCCGAAAATCCTATTTAGACGAAAGTTAGGACATATATTATTATTATGGGAATGGAATACCGCAGGGCAAAGCTAGCACAATGTTTAACTTGATAGTAAGCTGATAGTAGCAGAAACTCCGGATACTGTGTGGTGTAATATACTTTATGTTACAACTCGATTAAAAAAACTCAACGGAATCGTGACAGTGGAGCACCAATAAGTATTAACACTTTTGCGGACAGCGAACGGATAATTATAGTTGTAACAAAAGCTTCTGTTTTATCCGAATCACTGTCCCCACGAGAGTTACTAACATGCGTCATGATCGTTGAGAAGCACGTTTCGTGCAGGTGTGAAGCGAAACCATAACGAAATAGTCTTGAGGTCCGTATTCTGAAGCGTGAACCAAGTTCTATGTACTCAGGGAACTTTAAGTAGGAACATTTTTTACCTGAGTGGATTGACCACTCAGGTAAGTTTTATGCTTTCATTGACTCAATGATGTCATGTATCAAAAAGAGACAAAAGCATTTAAGCATTGATTTTTAAGCGACTTCAAAAAAAAAAGTGCTTCTCAATGCGACCGTATATATGCTTTATTTTATTCGCGGCTACGTCGTTTATCACTCGATTTTGATAATTTTATTTTTTAAATTAAATTTTATGTTTTGGAAAAAAGATATTTCCGATGTGGCGGCCTCATGATACGGAAATCAGGATGGCAAAGCCAGTGAATCGAGGGGAACTTTATTATAAAGATAGTATTGGAGACGCGGGGGGGACTAATTGAATCTCGGTTCTTTTTACAATCAAAACATAGAATATGGACCTAAATGATGAGTACGAACGCGGCTATTTGGCGGAGAAATCGAAAAACGACTAAATTAGTTGCGCGTCCTGTCGTGACATTTGTCAATTTCTGTAGAGTTCTACAGGGTGCGAGCTTAGTATTGGCGGCACGAGTGGAAAAGCCCAGATAATTCGACATAATAGAAAGATATAGAATATAAATAGAATATAGGTAAATATAATAAAGATATAGATAGAAAAGAAGAAACTGTACGTCGCGGGTTTTGTTACACTTTCATCGATAAACATTTTCAAGCGATAGGAATGACTCGAAAGAAGAAGTTTAGAAAACTCTCATTAAGTCCGGCTAGAATATACGAACACCGAATACAATATATGTATCACCAACCCAGCCCAACTTTTCCCGTAGTGGGGGTCGTAAGAGGCGACCGAGGAAACTCTCCGGAGGACGGGCAGCAGCGCTCTCTGTGTATTAAACCACAACACCACTGCGATCGCATAACCGCCTGCCAAGCGTGGCGATTATTGGCAATTTCCCTCAAGTTGTCACGGAAATCATCGGAGAATGCCCTCGTCCAGCAGTAGACGTCATGAGGCTAATGATGATGATTATTATTAAATTCAACAAAATTGTAAACATATACTACTTTGGTAATAAAAAAGTTATACATAAGTTACACAAACTTACAACACTGTTGCGTCTTGCACACTTGAAGCAAATGTCAAATGACAAAAGACCTAAGTCTACCTTGTACTTATCCCATTTGTCATTAGCAAGCGTATTAACCTGTAACATACAATATGTCCGGTCGTTGGTTAAGATACGCGAAAAACCAGTCTTGGTATATACTATGAAGAGCGAGAAAATTTATACAAGGAAAAAAAAACAAGCATAAGTCGTAGGGGCCTTAGAAATGTACGGCGCCGCCACCGCCGCTCTGCTGTCAGGTCGCTGACTCCTCTTGTTTTGATGCCAAGTCAAGGACCAACCATAGGTAAGTGACGATGAACTCATCTATACATGTATTTATGTATGTATGAATGTACTTCCTACTAACATTATGAATGTGAATGTACGTTTGTTTGTTAAGCTTTTACGCGAAACCTATTGAATGGACTTTTATGACACTTGGTAGGGAGATCCATATAAACCTGGATAGGCAATATTTTATACCGAAATTTCCGCTAGAATTGGATTGATAGTGGTTAGAAGACGCAGAAGACGATGTTGAAGGGGAAATATTTTATTTTTTATATCTAGGTAAGTTCCTTAAGAATAAATAAAAAAGTACTGGACGGACTTAAACAATTCTCACAGTTACTACTACACAATCTTCGAGAAACATAGGTATATATTTTATACCGAAATTCGGAACGGAACAAAACGTGTGAGTAACACCGCGCGGCGCAGCTAGTTTAATTTAATTATGTACATTTATTATGAATTACTATGAAATATTGTTCCTAATAAGAATCACTTATAATCTGTTTATCACGTACTTGATGGATATATATTTTTTTTTTTTGATTCACCAAAGTCGTTGACTATCTGTAAGACTGTTGTTGACCAAATATCAGAACTGATTCTCTATGGATCACGGTACCTACACTTAGGTACTCTAAGCCCAACGTTTATTTTGTAAATGTGTGTTCATACTGCGTGTGCCCCGAGCGATTTCTGTTTGTCGGTACCGGGGCATTTGTCTCTTTATGAACGCACCCTACGGTAGTCGGTTTCGACTTATCGTACTATGTTTTTGAGTTCATCGATCCCAATAATAATCATTGTTTAAAATCAGAGAAGATTCGGTGTTAAATGGCTTCGTAATTGGGAACGTATTTCGGTTCAAATAATAGTTAGGTTTACGAATAAACAACGATTTCCTATTTTAGATGTTACTCGATTTAAGGACGCCTACTCACAAGAAGATAGAAAACAAAAAGTAACTTGTAATGTACATCTAATTATAGGGAGGCAATAAACTCAATTTCCATTTTTAGAATAGATCCAATATCTAAATGTCTGTTTTTATTTCTTTGAAAGATCACAAAGTCCCTTAGCAGAATGATTTGTAAACAGAATTAAACTACTACGTAAAAAGGTCGAATATCAAGAAAACGAGAAACGTCGCCCACTGTCGAAGTTTCCCAGAAACAAGTCCCAAAATTCCCGGGATTAAGTACAACCTCGTAGCTAATTTCCCTCCATTTTTCTCGTGCGTTCGAGTCGCCGCGATAAGAAGTCATAAGGCCCGACTCCGCGAGCGGTATGACGTGATAAGCTATCGCGGGATCTTCCCGAACGCACGGGCCGGGAGCGAATATCTGCGCGGAGCCACGGGCGACGGCTGACTACTGATATGATTTTCGAGAACACTTACATGTTACTTATGCTGGGAAAGGAAAAGCCACTAAGGCAATATACGATATAAAGGAAAATACGAACACGCCAGAAAATCACCGAACCTTCCGAAATATATTCGTTTAGAACAAACCTCTATTACTTTACGTGGGAGTCTCCGCATTCGAACCACATCATGTGTAATAAAGCGAGCAATTATCGCACAATGTGAAATGTGCTCGTACGAAGAAAAAGTAGGAACCGCGCCACTTAGAAAACTCATTAAAACGAAAACTGCTGCGTCACAAACGCACAGGTAAGTAAAAGGAGTAGCGCAAATACGCGCATGCACTCGGCTCTATGACAAAATATTCTTCATGGAATGAGTTGGCCATTCTCCTCACGAGGAGCACGCGCCATTGTACTCGGACAAAGGGCTGGCTATGAGAATTCTACTCTAGACCAGAACTTAAGCCGGGGACTTGGAAAAAAGTTGGTCGGTGGAACACCTCCCGCATTCTCTGAGAGGGCGGGCGGGCGTATACTTAGCCAGCCATTATATGACGCAATGTAATGAAACCGAGTGTTATGGCGGTGTTTACATGTCGAGGCGGTTTCAGATGTTATATAACGGGCTCGAATTTCGAAAATTCCATCAGGATATCGCTGCCGAGTTCGGAAATGTTTGCGGTATTATTATAGCAGGAGGTAGTTGAGAGCAGTCAGCGCTCCGCGGAGAGAC
Source organism: Conopomorpha cramerella (assembly GCA_012932125.1). Classification (NCBI taxonomy): domain Eukaryota; kingdom Metazoa; phylum Arthropoda; class Insecta; order Lepidoptera; family Gracillariidae; genus Conopomorpha; species Conopomorpha cramerella. Next base: position 8,607 of record SJJU01009260.1, on the reverse strand, counting down.
ATTTCACCCGGAAGACGATGTTGAAATGCCGTTTGCTAAAGTTGAATTTGTTGAATTTTGCATAGTCATGTCTAATGTACGATGGGAACGAGTATGCACGCGATTTTGTTGCAAATTCGAAAGAGGAAAAATACTGTTACAGGAAAATTTTGCTTGACAATGAAAGAGCAAATATAACACAAGTATACCGAAGGAGCGGAATAGAATCCATATCTATCTGAGAAATCTTAAGTACATAGATACCAGATGTAAAAAGTTGTGGGCATGGAAAAATTAAACTAACAAAAGATACTATTAGTATCTTTTGTTAGTTTAATTTTTAATCATTATTATCATTACTAATATTTAGCAATAGAGTATGTTTAAGGTGTGAATATTATGAAGCAGCCTCTGTCTTCACGAGTTCTCTAAGCATACCATTTAAGAAACAACATTTTAAGCCCATAGGGTAAATAGCTGAAGTGGCAGTGAGCCGGCCATATTTTCCATAGAATCGATGACCGTTGGGGAAAACGAGTTCTCGAGTGGAGACCGCGTCTCGGCAAACGGAGTGTAGGACGCCCTCAGGCAAGGTGGACTGATGATCCACGCAAGATGGCTGGCAGAAGCTGGATGCCAGAAGCCGAAAACAGATCACAGTGGCGTGCAATTGGAGAGGCATATGTCCAGCAGTGGACATGTATGGGATGATGACGATGAAGGGTAAATAGATGCGAGAAGCCGAAAATAAATGACAATGGCGTGCAATTGGAGAGGCCTATGGCAAAAAAAGGACGAATATTGACTGATGATAGATTAGATAGAGACACCCAGGTTCTGAACAAATGTGCACATTTACTGTCGTTGAAACTTAGAAACTGCAATAAATAACTTTATGAATTATTATCTTGACTACGGATAGTCCCATGACGTCACTTGTTGCGAAATCAATAGAAACGTAAACAATCTTTTCGACCAAAGTAGGCGAGCGACCTTGGAGTGACGTCACGAAAATGGCAGAATGCGCTTTTCGTGTGTGCAGAGGAACCTTTTAACCTTACCACCTTACCTTTGAAAATAAACACTATTGAATTGATTTTTGATATGAGTCAAGTCTAATATGTCACCGTATCATAGTAAAAAAGGTACAGTGTGACATTTTTTTATATGTAATATAGTACAATTGATTCTTGAACACTGAAATTTTTACTCTTCCTATGTATAAACATATTTTAATATACATTACGGTATTGGTCTAGTACTGTAAGAATAGTGTTATAATGTGGACAAATAAATAAATAAATTTTAGAGATCTATAAAACTGAAAAAATAGAATCTTTGTGTATCATAATGAGCTAAGTCTCATATAGTCATCATCATTGATACTTTACAAACGTACCTATTCAATTCACTCAGTAGCTATGGAACATTTCTGACTAAACATGTTTTTTTGAGAATAGTCCTGCCTGATACTATTAAAAAAATGGATCCTTCTAATTATTTCTATGGCTTGGGTAAAAATTTTACAGTCGCCACCTATGACAATTTTTATATAACTGTCACGTTATTTATGGTACTAGTGGACTACCCGCGATTTTATTCGCGTAGTTTAGTAGTACCTGCATCCCAAATTTCAAGCGTCTAACATGAGCCGTTTAGATTTTTCATACAAAAGAATATTCCCGTTTATTCCCGTTCCCATGGGAATTTCAGGAATTCCTTTCTTAGTGCACCCCTATGGTACCTAAGCTACGTCCGTACCAAATTTCAAGTGTCTACGTTTAGCCGTTTGGGCTGTGCGTTGATATGTCAGTCAGTCATTCATTCAGTCAGTCAGTCATTCAGTCAGCTTTTCCTTTTATATATTTAGATGTGTCGGTCGGCGTGACTTGAAGGCTCTGAAAAAAACACCCAACGTGTAGTAACTACTCCTTTAAAGTTTAGTGACCCGTCAGCCTAGACTACAACCAGACTACAACCGATCTATTGCTCATCTCATTATGAAATGACTCATCATTTATCAATCATTACATTATAGTATAAAACAAAATTGCTTGATTTCTGCCTGTCCCTATGTATGCTTAGATCTTTAAAACTTCGCAAAGGATTTTGATGCGGATTATTGTAACAAATAGAGTTATTCACAGGGAAGGTTTATACTTAGCAGTGAAAAACTGTTAATAACGTATATTGGTAAAACAACGATTGTCGGGTATAAAATATGGCCACCTTAACCACACCTTGTAGCCCAGGTTAACTGGAAGATAATGCTTTGTAGCATTAACTTCGCCTTTGCACAATTTTACTGCAATAAATTATTAATATAAAAATATAAAACAAAGTCGCCTCTAGATCAGTTCGCGTTGACTTGTCAACGAGGCCGGTCGTAATCTACGCGCGCAGTGAGCTACTTTTTCACGAGTATTTTTCTACCCTCATTGTTTGCGTGTTTTCTAACGATGGCAGCGGACTTTTTGTTCTGACAATAGTGAAGTGATAACATTACAACTTTATACTAGTTTCTGACTACAGGAACAAAATGACCTCCCAACCGACAAACAACACCCCCAGTTACGCTACCGTGACCCTAAACACCATGTTCCCGAAAAAAGACCAAGCAATTGTGATAGATGCATTGGAAAATGTTCTGATCAAAGATTATGCTCAAGCTCTGGGAAAAATAATCGATCCATCACAAATACGATTTTTGTCCAGAATATCAAATAACCGAATCTGCGTTTACGTTTCCTCCAAATCAATCGCGGATGACATCATTGACAGTAAGAAATATGTAACCGTACAGAATCAGAAACTACCTATTCGCCCGCTAATCACCAGAAACAAACGTATAATAATATCCAACGTGTGCCCAATCATACCTCACGTCGAAATAGAAAAGAAATTACAGGAATTGCACATTACACCAATGTCACCCATCTCTTTCTTACGCGCTGGGCTCAATGAAACAGGCTACAATCACATACTAAGTTTCCGACGGCAAGTTTATGTTACACCTGAGGACTATAATCGGCTTCCCGAAAAAATTTCGATCGACTACGATGAAACTAACTACTGGATTTACTTTTCATCTGATACAATGACTTGTTTTGTATGCAAAAAAGACGGACACGTAGCCTCTAAATGCCCAAATATCAATAACGACTCTAATATAACATTTAGTAACCCAACAGATCATGAAACAGAGCCACAGATCATCAAGCGTCCTCACCCACCCACTGAGTCTTCCGCATCTGTTGATAACGTGGAACCAGACATGGTTGAAGCAGACAGTTCACCGAGCAACTATAATAGTGATGATGACAACTATTCTATGGAGTCCAGCTCAGATGAAGTTTGCAGGTCTAAGAGCGGAAAGAAAGTCAGGAGAATATCACCCAGTAGTGACTTAGATTCCATTGCTTGGGAACAATTGGATAACTTTATTACCAGATCCTCTAAAATGTACCCCCTATCCGGAAAACAGGTGAAAGAATATCTAACACGCACTTATGGAGTTAAGAACATAACAGAGATCACTTACAGCTACACAGAAGATATAGGCGCTTTAGTTGAACTGTTCAAAAACTTGATACCTAATATCACATGTCGTAGTGTTAAGAACAGGCTCACCCGTATCGTAAGTAAACTCAAGTTGCTACTCAAGGAAAAGCCCAAATCAAATAAGTAAGTTTTTTTTTTATAACTTTAATTACTTAAGTATATTATAATGGATTTAAACTCGAATTTCAAACTGAATATTATCCAATGGAACTGTCAGAGTTTAATTCCAAAATTAAGCGAACTAGATGCTTATTTACATAATGAAAAGGTTCACATCTGTATTCTCTCTGAAACCTGGCTGAATTGCGAAAAACAAATTAATGTATCTGGTTACTCTATCTTCAGAAGTGATCGAGACGACGGATTTGCAGGTCTGGCTATTTTAGTCCACCAATCTTTACCTAGTATTCCAATTTTTTTTCCTAGACAATATAATAATATTGACGCTCTGTGTATTGAAGTCCTGGGTAGCAATACGATTCAATATATTATAGGTGTGTATTCGCCATCAAATGTTGCAGTTAGCATTGGGGACTATAGGGAACTTTTTAGCCATTTCTCAGAAAAAACCCTGATACTCGGAGACTTTAATGCTCACCACATTGCTTGGTCATACGAGACTGACACACGGGGTAGAATCTTGTCGGACATTAGCATAGATCATAATTACGTTTTCCTTAACAACGGAGACTTCACTCGCTGCGCTCAACTAAATGGTAATATAGTTTGCACATCACCGGATATTTCTTTTTGTAGCGCTGATCTTGCCCTCAATTTTGTTTGGAGTGTCACTAACGAATCGTTTGGGAGTGACCACCTTGTCATTTCTATTAAAACCTTAGATAGCACTCAGATAAGTCCCGAATTAAGGAGAAATATCAAAAAAGCCAATTGGTTAGAATACAGACAAGATATAGAATTAGCATGTCAGGGAATAGATTACGGTAATGATGTACAAAGTAGCTACGACAGACTTATTGAGATTATAGAAGAAAGTGCTAATAAACATATTCCTTATGTCAAAATCAGTTGCAATCCAACAAAATTCAAACCCAAACCGTGGTGGAACTGCGAGTTATCAAGGGCAGTAGCAGAAAGGAGATTGTCTCTTAAACACTTTAGGAAATCACGCACGGTTGGAAATTACTTAATTTATAGAGACAAAGTAATAATTGCACGGAAATTAATTAAACTAGCTAAAACAAATTCCTGGCATCAGTTTTGTGACGGTATAGACTACAATACTCCCAGTCGCGAGGTATGGAGGAAGCTCAGGTGGCTCAAGGGCTACCGCCACCCTAAAGACTACTTACCGGAAAATACCGCACTTCCCTTCGTCACAGATCTTACGCCTGATAGTGTATCTTTCCAACCCCGTGTTTTTAATTTGAACTCTAATTCACACTTACTATTTACACTTTCAGAGTTAACTTTGACTCTTAAAAGAGCTGACACTTCAGCAGGATTAGATAACATTACCTACTCTATGATTCGCTGTTTACCAGATGTTGCCAAAGAATTTCTCTTACATATTTTTAATAGTATATATAAAACAGGGGATATTCCGGAACAGTGGCGTAAAATCAAACTTATTGCGATACCTAAAAGAAATACAGATACTCCCAAGTATCGTCCTATCTCACTTATTAACTGCCTGTGCAAGACATTTAACTTAATGATTACTCGCCGTCTTGAATATTACTTCGAAAGTAACCGTTTCTTTAATGAAAGTACTTTGGGTTTCCGTCGTGGATACTCATGTCAGGATAATTTAGGTAGGTTTATCATTGACACAGAGACTGCGTTTGTACACAAGAAATATGTTCTATGTGCTTACGGAGATATCAGTAACGCCTATAACAACGTCGCAATTGAGCCACTTGTAACCTCCTTAGTCGAGTTTGGCGTGGACCCGTTCCTATGCAGATATATTAGGGAGTTTTTGAGGGAGAGATTCCTGATCTATAGGTTACGAGATGGCAGAGAAATATCAAGAATAAGCAGACAGGGTTTAGCTCAAGGTGACCCAATGTCGCCTATTTTATTTAACATCGTCACTATTAACCTATGCAACTCACTCGCTAAAACTGTTAAAGTTTCACAATACGCTGATGACTTTGCCCTGTACTGTGTTAACCAAAACCTTAACTTATGCGTTGATATCTTACAATCAAGTCTGAATACTTTCATCTCTATGTTAGAAAATATTGGATTAGAAGTTTCTCTTTCGAAGACCACAGTATGTATTTTTACAAGAAAATATAAAGTTCCTACTATCAGTATTAAAATTAATAACATCGAAATAAAAGTTGTAAAATGTACAAAGTTTTTAGGTTTGTGGGTGGACAGTCGTCTAAACTGGACCCGACATATTTTAGAAACTGCACAAAAATGTACCGCTTATGTTAACATCCTAGGATGTTTATGTGGGTCAAAGTGGGGTGTCCACCCAACACAACTGAGACGGTTATATTATGCCCTGGTGCGATCTAGGCTTGATTACGGAAGTCCCATATATGGTAACGCCAGCTCTAGACTACTCCAGAGGCTAGATGTGATACAGAACAAATGTCTGCGCCTTTGTGGAAGTTTTATTAAGGACACTCCAATATTTGCAATGGAAAGCGAACTTTGTATCCCACCCTTAGAAATACGAAGATCCTATTTAAGTGATAAATACTTTTTGAGGCTCTCTTCCAGATCAAGCGGTTATATATTAAATCAATTAGTCGTTCTGGACAATACATTAAGTACGGGCACAAACTATTGGCGCAAAAATCAACTCCCACTACTGCTTGAGAGTTTCAAAAGGTATTCCAATTTACCGATCTCAAAATTTGAAGTTTCGCCCCAATTTCTGCTTTCACAAGACATTAGAACTCTCCCTTGGGATAATATCATAATGCATAGAGTGAATACAATTAATGAACCCAAACATCATCTACCAGCTCACGACCTGAAACAACGTAGCAAAAACATGATAAACATTCAGTACTCGGACCACGCTCAAATATTTACCGATGGTTCTAAATCAAGAGATGGTTCTGGTTGCGCATTTTATGATAAAGCTTCGAATTTTGGGGCCAAATTTCTTATTGATAATTCATGTATACCAATAATGGGACTAGAACTAATAGCAATTAATGAAGCAGTTCATTACATTGAATCGACTTCATACCGAAAAATCCTTATATGTACAGACTCAAAAAGCGGTTTACAACATTTGTTGGCTAGTGCCAAGGGTTGTATTGTCGGCAGAAACGAGGCTTACCTCATTATTAAATGTATCCACAAATTGATACGTAACGGGGTTGAAGTTCGTTTACAATGGATCCCTTCCCATGTGGGCATCGCGGGCAATGAGACAGCAGACTCTCTTGCTGCGGCGGCTCTGCAGACTGGTATTCCTCTCGATATTAAACCCCATCACACCGACCATATGCCAAGAGTTAAAAACGACAATTATATTAAATTCAAAGTTCACTTTAACGAATGCTCTCAAAGCAAAGGTATCTGGTACAGATCCATTGTAAACGAACCACCCCGTACTCCATGGTTTACTCCACGAAACCTAAATAGGAAAGAATTAGTCATATGTTTACGAACCCGAACTTATCACCTTCCACTTAATAAGTTCGCCTATACCATGAAGAAAAGACCTGATCCTAACTGTATTACATGTGGGAAGGAAGAGGATCTCCTTCACTTAGTGCTCGAATGTAAAATCAACGAACAACACAGGTTAGATTTCTTAAACGACACCAGGTGCTCGGCGGGGGAGTTACTCTTCTTTCTTCACCGAATATTAAGCTCAGAATTCACTATTCAGCACAGTGACAGATTTATAAGTTACATGATAGTCTCATTGAAAGACAGGTTTGAGTTGTATAAAAATTCTACATAAGTGTTACCTGTTAAACCCGTTGTTAAGTTACTTTGTATTACCATTAGTTATTTAGTATTATCATTGTTTGTAATGTCTAATTTTAAGCCGACTTAATCGGAAGATGTATGGCTTATAAAATAAATAAGATTAAAAAAAAAAAAAAAAAAAAAAAAAGTCGCCTCTAGATATCTGTCCTTATGTATACAAGGTCTTTAAAACTACGCCACGGATTTTTCTTTAGTAGATAGAGTGATTCTAAAGGAATATTTATAATTATGTATAATCTAAATCTAAATCTAAATCTAAATCTAAATATATAAAAGGAAAAGCTGACTGAATGACTGACTGACTGACTGACTGACTGACATATCAACGCACAGCCCAAACGGCTAAACGTAGGGACTTAAAATTTGGAACGGACGTAGCTTAGGTACCATAGGGGTGCACTAAGGAAGGAATTCCCGAAATTACCACGGGAACGGGAATTAACGGGATGAAACGTTTGTATGAAAAATCTAAACCGCTCAAGGTAGACGCTTGAAATTTGGGATGCAGGTACCTTAGTACACTTAGAACTTAAGTGCAACAGGACATTGGAAAATTCCCATGGGAACGGGAGTTAGGAGTTAGCAGGAAAAAACTTTTGTATGGAAAATCTAAACCGCTGAAGTTACACGCTTGAAATTTGGGATGCAGGTACCACTAAACTACGCGAATGAAATCGCGGGACGTCCACTAGTACATGCATATAATAGCTCAGAAACACTGTTAACACATTGGCGGACAGTAAAATAGACACAATAGTTTTTTTTATCGTACCGGCTATTAGCCGTTCACTGCCCGGGAAAGGGTTAATAATTTAGGTTTATTGGGAAAACAACTTTTGCCGGGTCAGCTAGTTACAACATTAACTAATGTAAAAAAAACTGTCGTCTGTTCTTTACATTATCTATTTACTCGACACAAAGAATGATACACTAAATAATTTCTTAAACAGAACTACAAGGGGACGCGATACATAATGTCTCTACTGATTCCAAACTCCATACATCACGGTTAGGGAACAAGCTGTGACGTCACATCCCAGGACACCACTCGAGATAAAGCTGTGTTTTATTAAGACAAGACGAAAAAAGTAGGCGTGGGACGTCACTCTGTGTTTACTATTGGCATATCGTCGG
>SJJU01009259.1:0-11199 GCA_012932125.1 Conopomorpha cramerella | reverse complement strand
ACGGCAAATGAGCTAAAATCCTGAGTCCAAAAAATGGACCGAAGAAAAAAAAGTAGATGTCAAATGGATCACGTTCCTATCATTTGATACGCAAATCTGTTCTCACGCTACTTTGCTCAGCTAAGTACAAACTTAAATTTATGATAAGCTCTATTTAGTCTGCGGTTAATGTAAGGGCGATCAACTTAATGGCGCGTGAGCCAAACCACACTTTTGTATTGTCACTAATATCACCCTATAATAGGGGTAAAGACTACTATGTCATCACATAAATATTTGCTATTATTGGACTTGAATTGGGATTATAAACAAGTTACTGTATTTGATATCCGGATGAGTTTTGTCTGCGTCGAGGTTTTAAACTGAAAGAGAGTAAATGGTAATAAAACCGTCGATAAGAGGTGTGCCAGGATCGTCTCCTGTCTCTCCGTGATCGCATCGAAAAGTAAGTGAGGAAAGGAAGATTTCATAAGGAGTTATATGATATCTTGGGGCAGTTTGAAATGTGAAAAAGAAAAAAAACAGTAATTATGTTGTGTCACCACCCCAGCCCAACTTTTCCCGTCATGGGGGTCGTAAGAGACGACCGAGGGAGCTCTCCGGAGAACGGGCAGCAGCGCTCTCTGTGAGTAAAACCACAACACCACTGCGATCGCCGACCCGCCTGCCAAGCGTGGCGATTATTGGCATTTCACCCCAAATGACGGATCTCATTGGGGGAGGTCCTCGTCCAGCAGTAGATGTTATGTGGCTGATGATGAATTGCGTTGACCATTTGCTCATAAGTTTGAACATCTTAGGTTCGAGTAGAAGTTCGAATGATTCGGCGGTTAGGTAAAAACCACACAACCTATCAATAAGAAAGGAATCCTATGCTGGATCGTGTGGCAAAAGCCGGTTTCTTGAGATGCTGAGCAAAAGAAGAAGAAGAGGGTTTTTTTTATTTTGGATCTAAGAGGCGTAACTCTAACATCCAAAAAAGGGCAGCTTCAACTATCAACTATGGGTTAGTTGATATTCACAGAAATTCAATTTCCGCAAAAATAAATACCACTCCGTACTATCTCACACTACTATTACTGAACAAATAAAACTATTCCAGAAATATAATCCATAAAAATCATGCAAAAGCACACGCACGACTAATATTTGCTCACCACTCGTTGTTGGTAACTATCGAACATTCAACGCTCAGAGAAGTAAACAATTCAATTCTAACCTGATCTCAGATTTCATTGGACAGATAGGAAGCGATGGATCGAGATAAAACGGTCGCGATCTCAGCTTTGATGAAAATCATTCGCACATTATTGCCTTTGGAGTGTAATGGCCGAGCTAAAGCCCCATAAGGGGTGCTATTCTAACTTTACGTAGTCGTTGTTGAAGTAACTTACTATTGTAATATTTGCATATAATCTAGTTCGTAAGAAATGAAACTTCTGGCCCCCTTTTTGAAAAGAAAAACGTGACAAGACATAATAATATAACGCGTTGCAATTTGTTGAAAGAAGCTAAAGTCTTACAAAGCGTGACATAACAGCCAATAAGAGCGGGTATTTGTTCTATATCTTATCTTTCTTGATGCGCGCTAAATACTTACATACAAATTAAATAAATCAGTCAAGGCTTGTTTGTCCCATTAGGGGACAGATAGGTCTGAAAGAAAGCTTAGCACGACCCAGAAGTAGATGCTTTTGAATGGCCACCTGCTGCCAAGGGGTGGACAGGATCAGCACCACAAGTGGCGACGCTCAGTGGACAGCGAGCTTAAAGCAGCTGGTAATGGCCCGAAGCGGCAGCGATATACAGAGGATCATGGAAGAGGTTTTATAATATAAGGCCCTAGGTACCACAGTAGACTAGGACCCAATTAAATTTTGTAGATAATAATAAGTTCTAATGTAGACATAAGTCTGTGCAAACCGTCTGTAGCCCGGCGTGGTCTGGCACATGGACTTACTACCATGGGGTTATGGGTTGAAGATTACCTTTTCACAGCTGATTTACGCAATACAATATTCATACGATAAAAGAAAACAAAGTGATGAAACCCGCATACACCCGGTGTGTCAACCCCATAAGAGCGATCGATCTACATGGGGTAATCTTGGTAAACCTTTGGCATTAGTTTAAGAAATCTCTTGGGGATTAAAATACGTGTAATTATTTTTATGTAAATCTCTAAGGACATCATTGACTATTCAAGACACATCTGATAAAGTACTTAGGTATGTGTCCGTAAAAAGCGTGTACACCCCCACGTTACAGTTATTTATGTGTCGTTTACGTCCAGTTTAGAATAGAGCCCTTGTCCTAACCCAACCGAATGTAGCAAGCTTCCGGAGATCCCGATAGAGGGCGGCGTATGATAGATGATGATCTAGGAATGTGCAGTAACGCCATTACAGAATTAAGGAAATATAGAGTCGGCAAAGCAAACACTTTTTTTATTTATATGAATACTATTACTATTATCCTGGCTACTACAAGGTGTGTAAACGGCTACCATGTTGGCTTAAATACGCTCTACCTAAGTGGCGTTACTTAAACCTTAATCAGAGAAGGTTAGGTGTTTTTCTGATGGATTTCGACTCTATTGACGTTTTTCATTCTCGACTCCTTTACACAAACCCGGATGATGCTTATCATCATATCAAGTTTTTCAGTGTGCTTTAATGTGCAATTAATGATTAAATAGGTATGTATGTGTCCAGTAGCTATTCAAACCTTATATTATTATTATCTGATAACTTCTCAGAAATCTATAGATAATTCCAGTGAAGACATTCAAGAAGGTTCAAAGTATGTGTTGGTCAAGTGGGTATATACTAGCCTTTGTTTCATTAAAGGTTAAATATGCTTGTTATTTTTTGTATTATTAATTAAAGGAGGTGTCGTTTTAATATGAATTAGACATTAGCCGTCCCGGTCCCATGTATTTACGTCATAAACTACTTTGGGACGGTAGCTGCCTAACCTACCTTATTATATTCCAAAAAGAATTAGTGTACAAGAATAGTGTAGTTGGCACTATTCGAATCCAAAATATATCAACGCAGTAGAATAAGAAAATATGCAATAATAGACAACGCAACGCCGAATCTATTATCGAATTAATTATTAAAGCATATGTATCTTAAGTATACTTAGCAGTAAGCCTTGGCGATTTGAAAAGATGCTAGTTTCTTCCCGGTTCTTCTGGCCAGTAAAAGAAATTAATTCGAACCGGGGACGATTACTTTTGTTTTCAAAGTCATAAATGACGTTCATCAAGCTTTGTGTTATGCTACTGTATATCTGTATGTTATATCACTTGTAACGATGAAATAAATAAATTTTGACTTTAACTAATCTAACAATTTCCTAAGTCTACACAGCGGTAATGTAGTAGCACGCGCGCGCCACGCGATGCTCCGTGGCGTATCTCTGAGCTGATGATTTTGTGGCCATTTTTATAATGGCCGCCATTCATGCGCCAAACTTAATACTATTATTTATCACCTATGTGACCTACGCTTGATATTTTTATACTGATTCTCATGAAAGATAAATGAAATGTATTTTTTTAATGCTCAGTAAACAGGCGTTTGACTAGCATCCTGTCTGATGTTGAGCAGAGATGTGGTCTTGTTCTTATTCAGTATTTACCCGTGACTTGAAGACCTCCAGACTATAGTATACTGCGCAGGAAACACAGACTCCGGCAAGTAATTCCACATCCTGGCGGTTCGCACTATGAAAGTAGACTCAAAACCATTGCAAAAGAGTAAATTATTGAAGATCTTATAGATTTATTCTCCCCAACCTTCTCTGTTTGCCACATATTTTCGCTAACATATCGGAGATGCATACACAAACTCACTTCCATAATGCCTAGTGGGGTAAACAGAACCTTTGAACTCTCCTAGGGCAATTTTTTTTTCCTGTAGAAGAACTGAACTTATTTCTGAAAGTTTATGTCATATTGATATCAACACTGAGGTCCTAAAAGGTCATGGAGAACACTCAGAACGGGTCTAACGTGGGTCTGTAGTACAAAAATGTAGAGCGCCAATAATTTTATAGCATTAAAACTTTCCGGAAGATTTGTAAATTTTAATAATGTAAATTACATACGTAAATTCCCTTCGTAATATTTCTCCGCGACAGTACCTACACCATATTACAGTGCAGAATACACCATGTACAGTGAACCACCCGTGCCTGGATAACCCTTTCAGATATCCGTAAATACCTGAATCGGTTCCGCAGCTCATTTGTAGGCCCCGACATTTTAATAATCGCATATTTTTATACGGGTCGCTGATGAAACTCGCAATAAGCGGTTTGTTAAAATTACTGCACACATTATAAATTGTTGACATTAAGTATCAATATAATTAATAAGTTTAGACTGCTGCTGCTGCTCTACAGTTCACATTAAAAAGCGTCGTAAATGAAAATTGTTTGAAATTCCCCGCGGTTGGTTTTCCCACAATAAGTAAATACATTATTACAAAATACAGGCTCAAATCTTACATCTCACGTTTCCACGTTTATAAGTAATATTGGTAATCATAATCATAATTATTTAATCTTCATGTGGTCCAATAGGTGTTTGCTTAAAATGAATTAACCGTAACATGAACCTTGCAAGGGCACTGCAATCATAAACCTACAATGCACTAGCATCAACATTTACAAAATTAAAACAGTTACTTATCAACTTATTGCGCAAATTAAAAATGGGTAATTATAGGTATGGGATGGTAGAACACAGTCTCCCCTGTTAGAACATGGCTCGGCTGATCTACCTATCAAAACAATAATCTCAATTGTAAGCAGAACTGCACACAGACAACCAGAGGATAGTTCTGCCTGTTACCAACTTACCATACAAGCTTTATACCAGACTGGTGTAGATAAACGTTTCCATTGTCATTTCACTGCGTTGTTTTCCTTCCATGCCAATCAAAGTATAAACCAAAGTCACTTCCCCGTCGTCTGTGCCTATGTATACATAGATATTAAAAACTACGAAACGGATTTTGATGGGGTTTTCATTAATAGATAGAATTATTTTAGAGGTTTATAAATATAATACATGCATTTGACGGGCCCGTTGGTGTAGTCAGCATGTCCGTCTCTATTCCGTAAGGTCGGGGGTTCAATTCCCCCCTCTGACAGGTATTTCGGCGATGAGCTTTTAAGTACTTGTTGGATGTGTCTGGGTGTTTTATTGTTATGTATTTAAAAGAAAAAATGTATTTAAGTTCTTTAGCTACTTAACATGGGATGAAGGCAATGTGAGTGTTGTTATAAAATATTTATTTATGCACGTAATAACAGAAGAACACGATTTGTTCGCATTTTATACACTTTCTCATTTCATTAACTATTACGTTCATCTTTGCATTCCGTAGCAAATTCTTTACTTTTGTAGAACCCTTAATAATGATTCGCAATCTATACACTTTCGCAAAATGTACACTTTTAATGCAAACGATGGAAGTATTCGCATATTATATAGAATGTCATAGAGTGGTTATGATTTTCGCAATTGCTATACAGTAAGTACAGTCAACCTTGCACACCGAGGTAAGTACCTACTGAGCAAGGGCGTAGCCAGAATTTTGTTCAGGAGAGGGGCTAGCCTAAAATAAACTACTTAATAAAATCTAAAGGATTTCCTTTCAGGCTTCTCAGCGCCGCGTCGCAAGCGAAAATTCCCTAAAAGAGATAAATGGTTTATAACTAATGCGCCTTCTGCCTTGTGAGCAAGTAGATATGCCTGCATCTTCGTTTTCAGCATCTGGTATACTACTGTACTGGCTACGCCCCTTGGTATCAAAATCAAACGATACCAATTATTTTATAGTATCTGCATTTGCCGTATCTGGATCATGGACCAAGTCAGTCTATGAAAATCGTGCTGTGCGAAGATTAACATACTTGACAGAAGAAGATGAAGAGTAGAGATGAGGAAAGATATAATTCAGCTTTAGATTTTCGACTAACTGTACAAATGTTATATTAATGCGAAGATTACTTCTGCGAGCTACAAAAGTATATTTTTTGCGATTGCATTCAGTGAAAATCCAAAAAGTGTACAGATTGCGAAGAAATGTTACTATCTCTACAAAAGTGGAAAAAATACTACAAAATTAAGGGCCAACTAAAAAAATATATTAAATGAGAAAGTGTATAAAATGCGAACAAATCAAAAACACAGTTTGTTTATAAATTAAATTAGAATGGTTTCTGTACTGTTTTGTCAGAATTTCACTAATTACAGTTTATCCACATCTCGACTTCAAATCATCACTCAGCAAAATTTCAGGTATATTTTCCCATTCCCAGTAATTTCTTCAGGTAGCTGAAACGGCGAACGGTCCGCGACACACACGCGCCTCGCATCCCGCCCGGTACTTCCGGCGTATCTTCAGAATGTTAATTAAAGCGCTCATTGGCTCGATTTAAACCGATTATTAAAAGTGTGGGCAATTACAGTTTACTCATTTAACCATCATGGCGATCGAGATGGTGTTTTTGAAGTTTTACAATACAAAATAGGTATGACTATCGAATTATGCATCACTCACAAACCATACCTATTTTGATCATTTTCGCGCGCACAGACATGCTGCTTAACATTAGGCAGGATGGTGATCAAACGCTTGTTCATAGTGATAAAAAAAAACATTATAACTCAATATTGCTCACCGGGTATATAGGCTATGCGCGTTTCGTTAAAAAAAATCTAAATATGAAGAAATGTAAATCAAGAAATTTTAAAAATAAATTGTTCTTAGTACGCCTTAACAGTGAAAGAAACAATCGCCTAAAATCTTAATGGCAATCACGTTCGCCTAAATGCACTTGGTATACCTCCTACCTAACGTGATCCTTTGCTTGCCTCCGTCTAGCCGACTTTGTGATTAAAAGACGTAAAGTTTGTAGCCAACTACACACATCCAACGTCATCAAGAACATTTTTAGCTCTAAAAAGAATCTAATTTAATTAAATCAAATCTAATCTTCTGGATTGGTCTCCTACCCAATTCCCCATGCCTGTATCAATGACTTATCACCACATTTTGAATAAATTATGAATGAATTCAGTTTTTGTAAAATATATTCTTGATTGCAATCTTCTAAAATGTACTTGATCTATGTATTGTTTTATTTATTAAAGTGAAACTTTTCTTACATCGTCTCAAACTTTTTCGTCTGTGTGTTGCATGTCGCGTGACGGTCGGCCGCGGAGTAGGGATAAAGTGAAAGTCCCCAACTAATATTTTTATTGAACTCTGTGTCTTAGAATACGACATACATCATATTTAACAATCATTTAGATTTTTATACCTTTAAATAAATAAAATAAATTCACTTCACGCCTTTTAATCCCAAAGCGGGGTAGGCAGAGGCACTTGCTTAAAATAAGCAAATTGCCCACGGTTCACCAAGCGTATTACCTTGAATATAATATTATTCCAAAATGTTTAGTTAAATGTCTATAATGTGTAAAAAAGTTTCACTTTTACCGTGGTTTTGTAAAACCACACAACTTTTTGTGTAAAACATAATATAAAACAAAGTCGTCTCCCGCTGTCTGTTCCTATATATCGTTAGATAACTAAAACTGCCTAACGGATTTTGATGCGGTGTTCCTTAGTAGATAGAGTGATTCTTGAAGGATTCTTCATATTTTGTATAACACATGCATATTCTTGAAGAAGGATTTTTCATATTATGTATTACACATGCATATAACACAGAAACACTGTTAACAATGTATATTGGCGTAACATCCTTTGCCGGGTCAACTAGTTCAGTATACATTCTTGTTAAATAAAATAATTTAAAAAAACTCTCCGAAGTAACTGCATAATTATCTTAACCATAGCGATGGCGAGCGGCGCAACATGATTGCCTCACGAGGGGTTGGTAGAATCAAGTTGGTATGTCATTATATTATTCCTTTTTAAAATTGTTCCTGAACTATGAAATGATTCATTAATTACTACTCCAATAATGTGCAGACTTTCATTCGGCTCAGTGAAAATAAATTAATCCTTCTTTAGAATGCGAATATACCTCTATTGAAATGTGAACACTGTATTTATAACTACCTCATTTTTTTTAATACCTTTATTTTCTTTGTACGCATTATACACATTTGACGGCCGGCATGGACTAGTGGTCAGGACACCTGCCTCTAGGACGACGGTCGCGGGTTCGATTCCCGCCACTGACAAATGCTTTAGTGATGAGCTGAGGCATTTGTTGTGTGCGTCTGGGTGTTTTTTATCTATGTATGTATTTAAAAGTATTTATGTAAGTGTATCAGTCTCTGGCACCCATAGCACAGGGTATCCTAGTTTGGGGTCAGGTGACCGTGTGTAAAAATGCATGCATGTATTATTATAGGCTCACGATTTATGCTGGGTTAAATACGCTTTCTGAGAATTATGGTGGGTATTTGTCTAAGTGTATTTTTATGTTCTGCTTCTTTAGGAGTGGTGCGTATTTTGTAATTTTTTATCATTATCCTTAAACCTACATTTGGGTCGCAAGTCCCAAACACTAGCGCACAGTTTCCTCCTTTTACCACGCTATGGACCCGGCACCCGCACGGTGAATCCATGGAATGCTAAGAAATTGGTCTCTCTCTAACCCCATGCTGATCTGGGATGACTACAAAGCATCACCTGCCTTGCATGCATGTGGTCGGATCCGACGATGAAATCTGGAGATTTAAATTTATTCAGGACTAGTGGACTCGACAGACGTTGTCCTATCTTAACTATATCCAGGGTGGCCCAGCCGCCCAGCAGTGGATGTCATTTTTTTTCTTTCGTAAGAACCTTCTGCTGTCATTAATAAGCACAACAAAGAAAGAATTAGCGAAATCGGTCCACCCGTTCCGGAGTTATGCCATGACAACGTAAAGTGGCTTTGATTTTTATATAATATATTAGTGGACTCGACAGACGTTGTCCTGTCTTAACTATTAATATGAATATCTAGGGTGGCCTATGCCCAGCAGTAGATGTCATTTTTTTTCTTTCATAAGAACCTTCTGCTGTCATTAGTGAGCACTACAAAAGAAGAATTAGCGAAATCGGTCCACCCGTTCCGGAGTTATGGAATGACAACGAAAAGTAGCTTTGATTTTTATATAATAGATATGTGCTAGCAATTTGTTACTGAAGGCTCATATTGACTCCTTATTATGCTAATTGTGGCCGACGGGTATTTATGATCCAAAGGTTCTGTCCACCCAACGATGGCTTTGAAAAAAATTTAAACAAAAAAAAATACAAAACTTTTCACCAAGTGAATTCTACTTTACACTAATTATAAATAACATATTAGACCGTTTCTCTTGATGGTAAAATCAAATTAATTGGTATTAAGTATTTTTTTATGTATTATGTATTATATATCACCTAAAAACTTAGGTCCTGCAATTTAATCATAATTATATATAAAAATAATAATATCTAAACGACCAAGACGTGTTGATATTATTTCATTTATTTAAATTAAATTACAATTTAATTTAAAATGGCGTTTAGATATCCCATGAATCGATCTCGCGGCGTTTACTACTAATGCAAAATTAAGATATTTCTTTGTCTGAATTCCGTAAGACAAGTGCTGTAACTACTTAACATGGAATAAAGGCAATGTGTTTGTAGTTGTAAAATAATAATTAATAGTTATTATGTTGGTTCGCGCAAAACTTTTATCGTTTACGAACCGATTTTGATAATTTTATTTTTGTTAGAATGAAGATATAAACGTCTACCTTCATAGTGCGAACCGCCAGGATGTGGAATGACTTGCCGGAGTCTGTGTTTCCTGCGCACGGTACAGTCTGAAGGTCTTCAAGTCGCGGGTGAATAGGTACCTAATGAATAAGAGTGCTCCATCGTACCACATCGCTGCTTAACATCAGGCAGGATGGTGGTCAATCGCTTGTTTATAGTGATAAAAACATGTCATTTGACAGATTTGATTATGGCAGACCAGCTATATCGTAGCGTACCGGCGACTACGATTTTATTTATTTAAACATGTTTTAATGCACAGAAAAAAGTACACTTAGCGGACTTAATGCTAAAACATTTTCTACCAGTCAACCACCAGTAACGGGAAAGACCGAATATCGGTCTTATACTGAAAAAAGAACAAAATAGAAATTTAAACACGACAAATTATACAATCAATTCAGAAAGGAAAACAAACATTTAAAATATTGTTACAATAGTGCCCGTTGGTGTAGTGGTCAGCATGGTGGTACCGTAGGGTCGTGGGTTCGATTCCCACCGCTAACAGGAATAGGTGATGAACATTTAAGTACTTGTTGGATGTGTCTGGGTGTTTTATTTATATAAGTATGTATTTAAAAGAAAGAAACAAATTAAGTAAGTATATATGCTATGCTTTAGCTACTTAACATGGGATGAAGGCAATGAGTGTGTTGTTGTAAAATATTTATTTAGTAACTA
This sequence comes from Conopomorpha cramerella, assembly GCA_012932125.1. Lineage (NCBI taxonomy): Eukaryota > Metazoa > Arthropoda > Insecta > Lepidoptera > Gracillariidae > Conopomorpha > Conopomorpha cramerella. The sequence continues at coordinate 703 of SJJU01009259.1, read as the reverse complement.
CAAAATAAAAAAGTTTACGAGATTTCACGAGTATGTAGGGATATATATGTATGTTGAAAACGGTAAATTTTTCTTTAAAAATTTTAGTGCTATGACCATAGAATGCAATTGTTACGACTTTCTATACAATTTTTGCACCACTGCCTATTTCGCCTGGTCAGCTAGTTATATCTATCTCACAATAAACGTCTTAAATTATCTCAAATAGCCCAAGAAAGGCAATAACTAACTGTTCGATGACGCCCGAGGGACACCCGCTGGTCACATGTCTGGCGATTTATTGCCCGCACTAATTGCCCCTAATTCAAGCCGTGCCTAGTAGCAGTCTACTACCCACATGGTGTGCTTGAACTCACTTTAATAGAGGACCAATAATGGCAATTGATATCGTTCATAATGGACCGCGTTGCTAAGGATATTGTGTTTTAGATACGTTATAATTGTAAAACAAATATGGTCTGTGGTCCAGATGGTCGGATACTTAACTTGTAAACGGGAGGTCGCGGGTTCGAGTCCGGCTACTGGACGTGTACCAATGGGACTCTTTTTCAGAGCCCATGTACGCAACGCAAGGCTCGTACGGTGAAGGACAACATCGTGATGAAACCCGCACACCACAAGGTGTGTGAACCCTATAACGGCGATGGGCTCACCCCCTGTCACGTTGGGTTAAATACGCTCGTTGAACCGTGGGCATTTGCTT
>SJJU01009253.1:0-11459 GCA_012932125.1 Conopomorpha cramerella | reverse complement strand
TAGAAAAATGACACTGTTACGAAAATCAAGAATTACACTTTATTCCGACACCGTAATTACACAAACTAATTACAATCGTTAAACTAAAACCGCTAATAAACACTTTTACAATCACACAATCACTTGTCAACTCTCTTTAATTTTCGCTCTTGATGTTCACTGTATCGCTGTTTAGTTGAAACTGTCCCGCCGACTCGAGCGTCGCTCTTTATATACCAACGGTACACAATCCAGAACATTCGAGTAGGTTCAGGTACATTCTCGAGTCGGCTTCTAATAATAATAATTAAATACCTAACCGTCGCGTCGGCCAGCTCGCGTGTTTATACCTACACCAAACAGTAGGTAAGTAGGTTTATACCTACTTGTGGTACGACGGCCGGCTCGCGTGTTTATACCTACACCCAACAGTAGGTAAGTAGGTTTATACCTACTTGTGGCGAGGTAAAGTAAGTACTTGTGTACTTGTGGCTTCCGAAATATACCACACTATTCTCGATCTTTCGAGATCCTTCTACTACATTGTGACGCATATAGGCACTGTGTAGTGGTTTGTATGCGTCGACTTGGATACTGGAATGTTCTTTAGGCCTCTCGAATGTTCGACGTACCTCTACGGCATTCTAGCCGTTGTTTCTCGACCCCGGGCCGTAACACTACCCCCTTCTAAAACGTGCTCGTCTCGAGCATGATTATCTCCATAGTATCGGGCCAGCCGGTCGACGTGCACAACCTGGCATGGACTGCGATGGGTTCTCTGTATCCGATACGTGACGTCGTTAATCCTGGTCACTACCTTATATGGTCCGTCCCAACGACGATGTAGCGAGTCACGCAACCACACTAGGGAACCCTCCTCGAACTGCGATTTATCAACTCTCCAGTCATGTCGCTTCCTCGTCGTGTTGCTGTTCCATAGTCCATTATAACGAACGCCACTGCGTATATCTTCCAGCCCTTTGCATTTATCTCCAACGGTATCCATAACGGGACGCTTGTTTACCAAGTCCCCCGACATCCGTAGCTTCCTCCCAAGGTTTGCGCTATCGGCGCTTCTATGGGCCCTTTTCCTTTTTGGACAACTGGACCTCAAATGCCCGCGTTCACCACACTGATAACAACGCGGTACATACTCGCGGTCACGGAAACGCACTTCACTCGCACAAACCTTTCTCACTGATGTCTCTATCTCCAAGGCCCACTTCTGCAGAGACTCGTTCCGGCCCTGGCTGCGATTCTTCAGCTGTGCTCTGAAAACGTACTCCAAATGTCGGTCTCCATAGCGAGTCTCTAGCGCCTCAAGTAGGCGGCCATATGTCCTCTCATCACCTAAGACTTCCAGTACAGCGAGAGCTTCGTCTCGTAGAGCCAGTGTGAGTGCTGTCTTCGCCTCCTCTTTACTCCATCCATTGGCTTGACAGACTGACTCGAACTGCAACCTGTACGCATTCCACGAGGAAGTACCGTCAAACGGAGGTACCTTGAAGTTCCCACCCACCGGTACAGAGCCCTCAGACCTGCTGCTGATCCCGGCAGCCACCTTAACTTCCAGTTTCCTGATCTCATTCTTCATGATCTGTAGATAAGTTTCGTGTTCCTCCAATTGCTCCTTGACGTTCTTTACACGGTTCTCGAACTTTTCGTCCATATCGAATAGTCTCCCTTTTAATTCCTTAATCTCAGTTTTCCACTCTGCAATGGCTTCACGCACTTCACAGAGCATGCGTGATTGTTCTTCCTGGATTTTCTGCTGTCTCTCTTGGGCTTCCCGGGCTTCCTGCTGGGCCTTAGCTTGTCTCTCCTCGGCTTCCCGCTGGGCCTTAGCTTGTCTCTCCTCGGCTTCCCGCTGGGCCTTAGCTTGTCTCTCCTCGGCTTCCCGCTGGGCCTTAGCTTGTCTCTCCTCGGCTTCCCGCTGACTGATACACAGCTTCATGTACTTGTATTTTAGCCTGCCTCTCCTGGGCTCGGGACTGTTCCTTTAATAAAATCAGGATAGTGTTGAGGTCAATCTCGGCCTTCGGTCTTGGTGATGATGCCGGTGCAGTGACAGTAGATGGACCACCCACGGCTGCCGTAGAGCCCTCCGCTGCACGTTGGCTCCGGGTCTGGACGCCCTCCGGTTCTTGATCTCGTGGAGTGATCGGCATTTTATATCCCACTTCTGACACCAAATGTTACGTACGTGGGGGGTGGGTACCGATAGAAAAATGACACTGTTACGAAAATAAAGAATTACACTTTATTCCGGCACTGTAATTACACAAACTAATTACAATCGTTAAACTAAAACCGCTAATAAACACTTTTACAATTACACAATCACTTGTCAACTCTCTTTAATTTTCACTCTTGATGTTCACTGTATCACTGTTTAGTTGAAACTGTCCCGCCGACTCGATCGTCGCTCTTTATATACCCACGGTACACAATCCAGAACATTCGAGTAGCTTCTGGTACTTTCTCGAGTCGACTTCTAATAATAATAATTAAATACCTAACCGTCGCGACGGCCGGCTCGCGTGTTTATACCTACACCAAACAGTAGGTAAGTAGGTTTATACCTACTTGTGGTACGTCGGCCGGCTCGCGTGTTTATACCTACACCCAACAGTAGGTAAGTAGGTTTATACCTACTTGTGGCGAGGTAAGGTAAGTACTTGTGTACTTGTGGCTTCCGAAATATACCACACTATTCTCGATCTTTCGAGATCCTTCTACTACATTCTGACGCATATAGGCACTGTGTAGTGGTTTGTATGCGTCGACTTGGATACTGGAATGTTCTTTAGGCCTCTCGAATGTTCGACATACCTCTACGGCATTCTAGCCGTTGTTTCTCGACCCCGGGGCGTAACATTATTATTGCAAACATAAATGTATTTTGTGGTTCACACAAGTAGGTTTAGGCTATGTTAGGTTTTAACCCTTTCATTTATTGCATATTTCAGAGAATTTCATGCAAGTACGCGTTATGTTATAACTTTTAATATTACGAGAGACGTGCTCGATAAATTGCGAAATGTGAACTTCGTTCGCGACAGTCCTACAAACGAAAGAAGAGTAGCTCAAACATTGTCGTCGCTGAAGGCAGCAACTCCTCACCTCCCCGCGCAATTACCTAAAGCGTGTTATAGAGGTCGGGTTATAGAACACTTACAAAACACGCTGCTCCATTTTTGGTTTCTGGGTACCCGACGCAGATGATCGGCCGCGGACCTGTGACGTGCTCGTGTCCCGGGCAATCGCTTATATACAACACTTGCATGTATAATTTTCGTAGCCGAGCCTCTGGCTGCATGGGCTGGAAATGAGATACTTAATATTATATGTTAATATATTTTTTTTAATGTTAAGGACACTCATCTAACCAAAAACTTTATGCTGATAATGTGCGAAGTGGAATCACTGAAGCCGGGCCACGCGTATATACATATATGTGTAGTAAGGTTCAGTATTCACTAGATGTTACGTACTGTAACTGTATTGTTCGTCGGTATAATTACTTTACTATCTACTAGCTGTACCGCGTGGTATCAATATAACATCACCTCAAATAAAACATCTCAGTTATGACATTGACGATATTGCGACAGTTGATCGTTGTGACGTTTAATGACGGGGAATTTGCTTTGGTGTTATTCTGACAAATTTTTGGGTTGATAAATGTCATTACTGTCAATTTTTATTGTGAAGTATGAATGAATGAATATACTCTTTATTTGCACACTGTACATTACAAAATGTAAAACTAACAATGGTAAAATTGCAAATGGCGACCTTGTCGCTCAGAGCGATTTCTTCCCGGTAACCAAGGATATAAGGATACCTATGACAGTAATGACAGTTCTAAGCTACGAAATGTCATTACTGTCAAACTTTGGAATGTATGATAGTATTGACAGTTCTAAGCCCGAAAATCTGTCAGAAAAACGTCACAGATAATTCCTCATTGTTCCCACTAAAAGGGACACCCGCTGGATGTTTTTTTATTGTTCTAAACTACTCAAGTATGATAAAAAGTATGTAATTTTCATAACGTCACTAAATTCGCTATAACTTGGTAACCATTAATTTATGATCGGCTATACAAAGGGGGTATAAAAATGGTTGCGTTTGGGGTCCTCTATGATCCCCCGATGTGAGTCATGTTACCAATAACCCTGTATAGTTTCAAAAATTGTTTAAGTATCTATAAATATCCAGGTAAAGCCCGCAACACGGGCCGAAAACCCAAACTTAGCATTGAAGACTGTAAGCGATCACGTAGAAATAGTCAAAATGACTGTGAATAGTCAAAATGAATGCGTAATGATGTAAAAGTAAATTATAATTAAGTACTTACACTAGATATTTCAACATCAGAAGCATAAGGCCGGTCGGATATACCATTGCATGTGTTATAAAACATCCGACCTTATGCTTGGGTGGGGATATCTCAGATAAAAAGATCAAATAAAATACAATACGAGCGGTCGCGCAATTATAATGAGTGCTTACCCATACAAGGGGATCATTCGAGCCCCACCCGGTGACTGTGGTATCATTTTTTCTGGAGGAAAAGATATTGCCGTTGTAAATCCTGACGGGAGTGATGGCGTCTTCGAACGGTACCTCCATGAGCAGCAACTGAATGTCGAAATCGAACCAGTTTTTCTTTTTTTTTATTGTATAATCGGTATGAGGATAATGAGCGCACACGCCGAATCGCAACGTCGAGAGGGCGTAATCTGCGCCGGCGAACACATTATTTGAAGTAAAGCTACAACAATGTTTAAATTTACTGAGAATGCCAACCATATACTTTGTGAAGAATTAGTAAGAAAGGAATATTGTGTATTTGAAGGCATTACCCGCAGTGAGCGCTGGTGATCACCCAATACCTGTGGATGATGGTGCCGGAGCATATCCCGTCGTACATCACAGTATACTTCGCTTGATGGTAATTCATCACTTCTGCATTTAGTAACCGAAACCTTCAAGAAAAGACACTTTTTCCTTCAATACGTTAATTTGCATTTATTCTTCATTCGCCTTTATTTTTCAATTAAAAAAGTTTCTTACTTCAAACGATCTTCGTCCGTGAGCGCCATTGACTGCTGCTGATCTTTTGGAGGGCTTTTGTCTATACGGCCGCTTAGTAAATTTTCGTTAAACGTTTTCTCGCATGGTTTACTTTGGTTCATTGTATACTCTTTAACAAGTAGAAAAGACAATATACAACACTGTTTATTGTATGCAAGGAATAATAAAACTTTACGTCAATGGGTTTTCAAGTATCAAGAGGAAATAAGATGACAAGGGGATGTTATTTACAATACTATACTTGGATAAAACCAAGGTCACGTTCAAAGAACTTGTTCTACCGGAACTATTTCCTGAACACGGCACCGCTCTCGAAGTTGTTAAAAATACGAGTATGTGTACCTTGGGCAGATATTACAGTTGTGTAGAAACAATTTCGAGGATGTAGGAAGAATTCGGATGGATTCGGACAGCATTTGGGAATTCACGTCGAGAGCTTAGACAGGGAGAGATTCTCGACTCGAACAGGCGAGACTCCGAAAGGCGAGAGAAGTCTCGACACGTCTAAACAATACGTACGAGCATCGATCTGGATCATGGATCTTAAGTCGGAACTCTCTAGGCTTTCAAGTCTCCCGTTTCGAGTTTACAACAAGCTCTTGTAATGCAAATGGTCCTTTAGCATCATCGATCCCACAGCGCCTGAAGATAGAAGTCTTCAATCTGTGTGTCCTTCCTGTAATGACTTACAGAGCTGAGACGGACACTGACGGCACCGCTGGCCCGCAAGCTCAAAGTTGCACGGCATGCTATGCAAATTGCTATGCTCGACGTTTCTCTGAAGGATCGAATCAAGAATAAAGTGATCCGACAGAGAACGAAAGGCTAATCGGATTAGCAAGCTGAAGTGCCAGTAGGGCTATACTAGTCGTACAACCCATGACCTTTGAGGCAGACCAAGCTTGATGCGAGAAGCCGAAAACAGATCACAGTGGCGTGCAATTGGACAGGGCTATGTCCAGCAGTCGACAAGTATGGGCTCATGATGATGAAGATGACAGTACCTACCATAAGAAAAGGCGTATGGGAATGGGTCCGGTCCAGGAGCATCACAGTGCGCGCCATTATAAAGAAATAAAAATGTTGCTGAAAAGAACCAAACTTCCATGATGATGTTATTACAGTAAGACTTAATAAACCTAGCACTATCGGCGATTTATTTCTGCGAAATGTAAAGCGCATCCAATCAACGATAATTCTTAAATTACCTTTTATTTTCGAATTACCTATTAATTGGTTCATGTAGTTGCCAAATGTAAGGATCATGTGATCAAGGAGGATCAATGTCTAACAAATGTCAATGCTCTGTCCACGCCGCTACGGACTATCAGCTCAGTCTCAAAACTGTCAATGCATTGTAATCTCAGTCTCAGCAAAGAAATTCCCCTTACCAATAAAAGCGTTGTCACTTATACAACGGTTATTACAGGTCTACTTGAACTTGTTATTCCGTATTTGACATACAACTGACAAGTTAAGTTGAGCTTTGTGTATCTTCGAAATAACAATTCCGCCATTATTAGTAAGGCCCTTTGTATTTAAATATTTTCTTTATCTGTGGTGTGCCGTTTGGCAATATATATTTCAATATCAATATTTATAACCCGTATTCGATTATTGCTGACGAGTTTTTGACACTGTCTCCTGTGTTAAACGAATACGAATTTTGAAAGGCGTGTTTCTCTTATTGTCTGTTTACACTAGGCGAGTTTTGGGGGATGGGGAGTTTTCTTCGATGTTTTTGTGACAGATTTCCGCGCTAAGTACTGTCATTGCTGTCAAATTTTGTTTAGAAAGTATGACAGTAATGACAGTTCTCAACCCGAAAATCCGTTATAAAAATGTCAAAGAAAATTTCCCATTTTCATCTGCTGTCATAATAGATTCGCTTTTTTTTCTAGTCGGCATGATATCTATCGTGGAAAAATAAATGTAATTTGATTGAAGTATGCACATCACTCGTCTTGACAAAATCAACATCAACAACAACAGAAAACTCGAGGGCATATACGGAAAGCGATGAGATGCAAATGGCTTCTTTATTGTTCATTTTTAAAATTAATTTTTAGCTACAATTATTGTGTTAATGTGGTGGATTTAGTGTAATAATGTGCTGGTGATGAAAAATAATGTAGTGAGAGTTAGAAGTAACGGAGAGGACTCCTATTTGATCAATTAGTTATTCCCGTGTAACGTTCCACGCAGCATTGAAATGTGATAGTCCATCCTCACAGTTTTAATGAGTTTTTGACACGACTTTGACTATTGACGACTTTATCGATAGACTGTGACAATGACAACAACTTTTAATATTCAACACGAAGTGTTATTACTTTGTTTGTGGCAGAATTGTCGGCTTGAAAGCTGAACATAAGTTAGAAAAAAAAACACCACAGTACTCTTCGGCAGACGATAAACTCTCCTATAAATCTCAAAGCGAGGAACTCGCCTTCAAACTTTAGCAGTTTTGTGCAGTTGGCTCATGTAACTGAAACAGAGAGAAAGAAAAACTAGATGACTGAACCCGGATCTTGTGCGTAAGCTACCATGACTACATAGCTGGCCCCTGGGGCTAGTCTCTCTTGAAGACATATCAGGCACTGCGATTGGTTGAAACAAGCTAAGTTGCACGATGTGTAGAATAGCAGCCAATCACAGCGCGTATTTGTTCCATGTCGTATCGTTTTTGAAGCGCTTGATAGGCCTGCTGTTGCTACTCCAGACCGTATTATTACGTATTCTGATCTGATTCATATTAAACAATTAGGCCCTAAGTATACCTATGAATATGAGCATTTCATATCACATGCAGTAGTAAAAGAGTATGAGAAAATATTTACTGTCCTTTACGTGGCCCGCATATTTTAGGGTTGGGTCCAAACTGAAATTTCGGTAGTAAAAGTAAGTAAGTGAATTGCTGAAGGGACAACGCGGCTTGAATTGCTGAAGGGACAACGCGGCTTGCAAGTCCAGTTGTGTTTGGTGTGATGTAATCACTGAATACAAGTGGTATGATTATTTTTAAGTTTCGCATGAATTAAAAAAAAAATATCAAATGCTGAGGCGCTACAGAAACAATTGTTTACAGCTTGAGACGTTTATTGACGACATAATTTCAAAACTTACACGACTATTTTGGTTGCAGCGGCTGTTATACCATGTGTAGTTTAATGTATATTATGGTAGCTACTTCATGATGTTTCAACAGCTGCTTTTGCCAAGGGTTTTTTTTAAACATTGTACAAGCTTTTAACCACCATCCTGCCTTATGTTAAGCAGCCATGTGGTCTACGATGGAGCACACTTGTTCATAAAGTAAGTAAGATAGTAAAAATGAAATAAAAGTCAAAATACGAATGGTATTGATATCGTACATTTCCTTGTAGAGTAAGTGAACATTACTACATACATGGACTGCATAGGTCGCTACAGGTTTAAGTATGTGACAGTGGATATCCATTTTCTTATCTCCTGGTCCAACAAGCTGACGAGGATTATGGGCGTATTTATAAGAGTGCACTCGTTGCCATAGGCCACGAACCCGATCAGATCACCTGACACAAGTGCTGGAGCGCCGGCATCACCCTGGCGAGCAACAATTCATATCGCATAGTTAGAACAACAAGGACCCAATACGAAACATGCCGATTTTGTAATTTAAGTTTTGTATCTTTTATGTTAAGGTTCAATTTTATAAAATTACACATTTTGTTTTGTGTGTCACTTTTGTTCTAACTGTGCGATATATAACAGGATGTTTGACGGTATACACGTTTTTGTATATCTCGGCGCCAGAAGCATAAGGTCGGATGTGTCATTGTAACAATATGACACGACACATCTGACTATGCTTCTGACGTCGACGTTAATGGACTTCACTTAACCCTAGGTATACATTAGACGCTCATGCAAGCGTCATTCAATTCCAAATCAGTCATGATTTATGGAATGACTACTAATACTAATTCAAACATCATTCACTAAATTAGACGATAGGAAATCCGTCAATCACAATCATGACTGTGGTAAAACTGAGATCAAAACGTATCGTCTAATGTCTGCCATATGTTTCCACCGGCCAAACATTGACAAGAACACTTTTTTGACACATATCCATGTACGCTGGTTATGTCGTATTTCACGTACAAATGACCAGATCACTAGGCCCATGTCAAACATGTTTTCTTCTGCATCTTTCGCTGGTGGAAACGCACGGTAAGATATATCAAAGGTGGACCACCTGATAGGGAAATCAGGGTTCAGTGATAGCAAATGAGATTTAAAACGTCGCACCACTGGTTGAAGTCGATTCTTTCAAATTATAATAAAAATCTCGTAATTACACATGGTGTAAGCATATGCTGCAGTGGGAAGTGAAGAGCCTTAGGCAAATAAAGTAAAACAAATATAAACACGTTCATATTTTTGGATGCAAAAGCGCGATAGGTAGTGTTTAAAATACGTTAAATAACACCCAAATATCATCACAATACAAAATGGACAAATTTTTGCCTCGGGAGATGACATTTTGTGTGGAGATTGAAATTGTTTTTCATTTTATTGTCGTCATAGTAAAACTTATTCATATTGACGAGTCCAACAACGTTTCTAAGACCATTGCTCGGGGTCCTTTTATAGCATACGGTCTACCCTGCTCAGAAATTATACTATTCTTAATGGAATACATTACAATTGAAGCGGACTAATTTAAGGCAAGAGAACTGTAAACGAAATGAATTATGAATGTAATATTAGTTTATTATTTTAGGTGCAAATAAATTAGGAGAAAGACGAGCTGGTGGCGAGACAGTATTAGACACAATGACAAATATAAACAAAACAGACAGTGAGGAATTTTCAAACTGCAAATGTTTCCTATCTAGATGTCGCTAGTAGATATCCAGGGGAACTTATGTCAGTTATATTTTAGTGCGTTTTTTATTATTTGGATGAGTTATTTAGACTTCAGACACTTTTGTAACATGTAGACAAACAATAAAAAAAATTACTGTCATCTTCAATACGGACTGCTTGAAGTTAGTAGTTTCGTTGACATTTGTCCCTCTAATATAACTAGCGCCATCTGTCATAACTAAGAGAATCAGGGGCCCTGAAAATTCCCCACTAATGTCAAATATGAAATTAAAAGTAAAATATGCGATAACACAAAAAAGGTTCCGAACAATAATTAAAGATTAAAACTTACATAACATGTCGTTTTGGGATTTTGAAGATCTGGGTGTCCCATGCATATCTTTTGTCGCGTGGTTTCAGTTCCCATGTATTTGCGACATTCTGCGTCCGTCCACACGGGCTGGTACAACTTGTGCAGCTGCCTCTCCGATTTCGGCTGCGCGAAGCAAATAATATACGACAACAGATTTATGTACCGTCGTGTGTGTTCCTAACCAACTTAAAAAAGAGGAAGTTAGATTGTTCGAATTGAGGAACGGTTTGGATGATTTTATTTTTAAATACTATGAACAAGGGTTTGACCACCATCCTGTCTGTTATTAAGCAGCGATGTGATCTACAATGGGGCACACTTATTTGTAATGTACAATGTGCAATAAAGAGTATACGCATTCATTCATTAATTAATTCACACTTACTTGTTTGCAAGCTGGTGCTGTGCTTACCGTTTGGCGCAATTACAATTTGGTTCAGTTTCGACAATGGCATCCAAGGGAATACCACAATGTTTTATATTTTATACCGGTTGAAGTTGGCTTCTTTTTCTTTAAAGTATTTTTTAATGATCTATAGAGATTGAGGTCCAGTTGATCGGATACTAGACTTGTTACCGATCGCGGGTTCCAGTACGGCTACTGGACGTGTACGCAACGCATCGTTTGTACGATGAAGGTCAACATCGTGATGAAACCAGCAGACCACAAGGTGTTTGAACCCTATAACGGCGATGGGCTCACCCCCTGTCACGTTGGGTTAAATATGCGCAGGTGAACCGTATACATATTTGATTTAGCAAGTGCTTCTGCCTGTCCCGCTGTGGGAATATAAGGCGTAAAGTGTATTTAGTATTAAAAAAAATACATAGTATAAACCAAAGTTGCCGCTGTCTCTATGTATGCTTAGATCTTTAAAACTGTGCAACGGATTTTTATGCGTTTTCTTACCTCAGGTAGGAGGCTCATGCATCTTGTGGTGTGCGGGTTTCATCACGATATTGTCCTTCACCGTACGACCGTTGCGTTGCGTACATAGGCTCTGAAAAATAGTTCCATTGGTACACGACCAGTAGCCGGACTTGAAACCGCGACCTCTCGGTTACAAGTCAAGTATCCGACCAACTGGATCACGGACGTTTTTTTTTATACTCACGATAATTACTTCCTCCTGTTTAGTCGCGCCCCACC
>SJJU01009251.1:0-16250 GCA_012932125.1 Conopomorpha cramerella | reverse complement strand
CTGTAGACGTAAAGGTTCTGATCATACAAAAAAAGCATTATGGAAGTGTGTTTATGTATGTAAGTAAAAACTAAGTTAAACATATACAAGATACAATGTTTTTCATCGTGTCGCAGCACAGCTGGATACCGGTTATGCGTTTGTGCTTATTAATAGGTGTCTAGTTATTTCCTCGGCAGATCTAGTTTGTTTCTAGTATTAGAAGTGTAACATTTTAATTATAGTTATTTATTTAATTGGTAATTGACTCAACAGTTTACTTTACCAGTAGTTTATACTTTGTATATAAGTAGGGTAATAATTACTAAAGTATTAACACAATTAGGTTAAATTAGTAGGGGACTAAGTATAATATTGAGAATAAGCCATTTATAATTATAATACTGCTGTAAACTATGTTATCTTAGACAGAACTACAAAATCTAAGAATCTATAAATGATAGCGAAATGCAAGCACAAAGAGCGGCTAGACCAATTTCTCCAATTATTTTTTTGTTGTGCCAATTAATGTTACAGAGAGAGAATAAGAGTATAAAAGATTTAGCCGAAAATTATAAAGCTAGAAACTTTTTGACATAAAACAGAGTTTCTAATATGTGTATGTGGGTGCAATATATTTATTTACCTGTAGGTAAATGTAAAAAAGTTGGAATATGGAATTGAAATAAAAACGAAGCGTTCACTAGTTTCGTTATAAAGCTGACAGTAGAGTTTGTACCCCAACTACTGTGACAGTGTAGCATGCGATATGCATCTCATGCTCAGTGCAGATAGTCTGCCGCTGACAGCAGCGCGCCGCCCGCCCTCCGCGACCGCCCCGCCCCGCCGCCCCGGCTAGCCGCCCTGTCGCATCGCGATATGTCGCCCGCCACTTACTTACGGGCTTTAGAAAGCAACGTTTTTGTAATAACCTTCTCATTTCGTTGATTTATTTTTTATCTCTCTGTGCTGTTTCGAAGATAACGTTGGTTTATAAACCTACTGCATCTATCAGCGTAATAGTAGTAGTAATAATATTTTAATGGAAATTAGGCATATAAGCAACATACATACGTATACCAAAGGCTTTGATTTAGGTCGTTGGCGTCACTTCGTAGGTAAGCAAATTACATTCAATCTAGGTTTTTTTTTATTAAAAGGGCGTTATTTAGCAAACATTGATCGTGATATAAATTAATGGCTACATGCCTCGCGTAGCTGACTTGAACCCACAACTTCCGATTAGAAGTCGAGACCCTGATAATTAGACTACAGTCGTTTTTATAAATTGTTTCAAAGATAAATAGTTTTATATAAATTATCCATATGTTTTCGGTGTTATGGTAGGTATTTGGAGCTTTTGTTATCCTATACATACCTGTATGTTTTAAGGATACCTAGTTACACGTATATATCTAACTTAGATGAACTTTGGCGAAGATGTCCGTATACCGGGACATGTCCTTGGGCGTGTGCGTTGCGTCGGCGCAGCTATTCGCATCGTCCGCTGCGCGTTCGTCGCATCGGCTCGGCCATTCACACCGCGCGAAATGTTTGCGCCTAATAATACATTGCGCGACATTCCCGGCATTCCTATTAAATAAACTACGTCATTTGTCGCCCGCCACTTACGATGTAAAGTCCACCCTTATTACAGAGCACGGCCAACGTCAGCCGCGGCCCTCTTACGTATAAGTGCCACCTTTATTACTATTGACGTGAGACCAACGACAGCGTAATTTCATAAGACTCGCATGACTTTATGTACTAAGTGTGCCGTTTGTATTTCAGTGAAGTAAAGTATGAACAACTATAATGACTGTAGCGAATGAGTCACGGTACTAAAAACATAGAAGTATAATCTTCAGAAGTTCGCGAAACAGCGTTACCTAATGTTTTGTTTGAATATTCGGTTCTGATTTAGTTTTGACACAACATAAGTATTCCTTTGATGTTAAATAAACGTTCGTCGTATTTATAAATGTGGGTGACGTCGTGTGGCATGCGGCGGCCGTTTCCGCAATGACGTGCCGGTGTCGGTCCCGGGGTGACGCGCGACAGACAGCGACGGATGGGGACCGACGCGCGACGGCTGCAAGTCGCCGGCCGCTGAGATAAACGACGCGACTCCGTATCATTTATCTTCATCACCATACGTACGAACTGATAGTCATCTACAATCCGCTTGATAGCCAGTGTGTTAGCATGCGAATACTCAGTATGCCTGACGCTAAGCTCAGTGTGAACCGAAATGTCTTTTACGTTACACCTTAAGTTTACCCGCGACGTTGAGAGCATACGTAATACAACATATGCTCATTTCAAGTGTTCAATTTCATTTCAAAGTTTATAAAACTATATTAAATAACTAGTGGTCGAGTAGTTTCAGTATGTCATACAAACTATTGCAACCTCTATACTGCACTAACTCCCACAGAAACGGGATAAAAAGCCCCTATGTTATTCTCCTGGTTGTAAGCTACGTCCCCACCAATTTTCTGCCTAATCGGATGAATCGTTCTTGAGTTACCAGGCTTGTCGACGTCCATTAAACTGGGTCCACTCAGCCCCAGGAGTTAGCCTAAACATGTACACTATTTAACCTTATACGCTTTGGCAACAGGTGCGTCAGGAGTGCGGTCCTACGTCGACGACACGTGCGGAGTCCCGCGCGCCGCTGCCGGCGACGAGGCGCGACCCGGTGCGCGCGCCGCCGCCCGACACCGAGCTGCTGCAGTTCGCCGCCTCGCTGGCCGACACCAAGCACCTGTTCGCGGCGCCGCTGGCGGACAGGCTGTGCGAGGACCCCGACTTCGCCGCCGACGGCAACGACCGCTGCTGGACAGGAGAATCTATTGGACAGTACGTATTCGCTTTACACTATGGACATATCATGAGTTGAAAAAAGGTTCCACGATGTGGTACTTGAAGAAGAATGGTTTTTTTGGCCACGTATCGATAAAGACACGACATAGAACAAATACGCACTGTGATTGGCTGTTATGTCATCCTTCGTACGACTAAGCATGTTTCAACAAATCGCAGTGCGGTATAATTATTTCTTGTCAAATCTTCTTAGAATGCTGTGCTAGCGGGGCTGATGTTACTAGTGGCTTCAGATCACTAGAATCGAGGGAGATTTTGTGGGCGAGGCAGATTTTGTTGAAACTTTTACCAATTTTATTGTTCATCATGATGTTATTGATCTAACTAAGCCACATGGTGGTAATAGAAAAGTTATCACCATCAATATCCACTTCTGCGACATTACAAGTTATTTTATTCGTCATTCATCCCAAGCCGCAGCACCACGGAGAAATAACGAAGCGAATTCCTTGCAGATACACGAAGCCATTGGTATCATCATCATCAGTTAGCGACCAGCGATACAACCCGGAGGTGACGGCCGGCGCCTCCCACGACCACGACGCAGCCAGCTTGGCCGACAGGCTCCGCTCCGTCAGACAAGTCAGTACCTACTCTCAACATACCAATATAAGGTTCAATTTACATTGCTTACGGGGAAATCTAGAAAAACTCGTCCGATTGCCATTTCCAGCCCAACATTAGCCGCGTGTAATAAACCAACACGGTGCGGCGCGCCAGCTGTAATGATGCGACAAGCTAGAATTACTTATAACGAGTTCTCAAATTAATTAAACTTTGCTATAATAGACGCCACTTCACGATTTATGGCCATCGCATTAGATGATACACTCGATAAGCTACTGCTATAAGTACCGCGGCGTGCATACTAAACGCGGCCCTAGTTATCACGTTAAATGTACTATAATGGAGTGTGATTGATTTATCGATTGCTCGGGCATCGATAAAGAAGGTACCTGCCGAGAGACGCGCGACGTCGTTAGCGAGGCGCCGCCGTCCACTCAACAACAGACACCTGCATTCCGCGCACACAATCAATGTGCTCTTCATAATAAAATAATAATTGGATTCTATTTTAAACGATGAATAAAAAAGTATAACTATAAGATACGTAAACTTTTTATTGATGTTTGAATTACACCCTCTTTCGCTACCATAATGTAAATATGGAGAATCCGGTTTGAAACATACTGGCATTCTGAATACCTACAACTTACAGGTGAAATATTTATGCAAATGCTCGACCAGGGGCAAGGCCAATAATAATAAGTACTCCCAGCGACGGTAACACCAGCCATGTCCTTCTTTGATGTGGAATACCAATATGCAGTGATTTTTCACCATGAAATGTAGATTATTTTTTCCTATTTTGAGCCACCGGGGCAAGGGGCGATCTCGGTTCTATTTGAAATCCCTCAGTAGGAATTTATGACAACTACTCTAAACCGTTTCAGTCCCTACGATTTACGTGACCAGCCTAATGCTACTATCCACTTTAGTTTTACGATACTTTACCATTCTTAAATGGCGGCCTAATTTATATCCGTGTTTCCTAAATGATTTTTCGGTGATAGTCTACTTACTTCAGCATTAATTCTCATCTCTAGAACAAGAAGATACAAAGAAATAACATTATCTATAGTAGGAACACGATAAACAAAAGATAATATTTAAAAAAAACTATAAACAAAAAATGTGTATAGCATGCTTACTGTGGTTCTAAATCGCATCTGGCTCACCTCTTTGAATTAACCAATTAAAGCCTACTCCAAAAATCTGTGCACCGCACTGCCTCAAAGACTGTAGACATTGCCGCGCATGCTAAAGAAAGGTCATGTCCCCAGTCGCTGGTGTCAAGCAGCGTGGGCGGCGCGGGCGGCGGGGCGGCGGCCGACGTGTTCATGCAGAGCGACGAGGCGGGCGCCTACGAGGGCTCGGGCTCCGGCCGCATCGACGACGACGACACCTATGACGGCGACGCCTCCGGTGACGGCTCGGGTGACGGTGACTCCAACACCGGTATGTATCATGTATACCTGTACCTCTTAAAGGAAATTTTTCGATTGGGGAAAAAGCTTTTTCGTCAGTACATTTTGACAATAAGACCTCGGCTGCGTAGGTAGCTTTTAGTATTTGCACTTCTTTATTTGTATTTTTAACACCCTTTTTCTGTTTTGTGACGTAGAATTGAACTAAGTACCTAATGTGGCCATATTTCATTGGAAGTATAATTGCTACGTTCGAGACTCGTCTATACATATTATTAATGTATAACAAGCTCGTACAATCGGAGCCTATAAAACTCTATATTTAAGTGCATTAATCGCAGTCTACTGCCGCAATAATTGCGACATAAACGATAAAAACAGATTTGCCGCTGTATAATCATAACCATGCTTTTGTATATCAATTTATAAACACCATCTACAATTTTATTTTATTTTGTCCAGATCCAAGAATCCTGCAGCCCGAAGGTACTCCTCCGCCGTCGACCCAGTCAGCGTTCGTGTCGCGGCCGGCCAGCCTCGCGACTGTCGCAGCCATGGTCTTGGCATTACGCTACTGCATAGCTTAGGTTTCCTGTCCACATGGATAGTTGGAACCAAGCAGTGTAGCGAGCTGAATGAAGCACCTGCCTCGGCTATCGGCCAGTCTCTGATGACGTCACCTGCTAACTTGTTATTTTTTCCTCTTTCTGCATTGGTTTTCAGCCAGTGTGCATGGAACGCTGCAAAAGAGGTTGTATAAGTTTCTAAGGCTTGGTAACAAAGTATGAACACTGTTTCTTTCGTCACAGACTGCGCGGAATGTCGACTGTCAACACTTCACAAAGTAGCTAGTCCTTCAAACTAGTGGAACAGTCCAAAAATCGCCTACCCGCTTTCGAGATATTACGTGTAATTTGCACCTATATATAGTTGCAAATATCTACTGTGCAGAAATATATCTACGCATTTATTATCAACAAAACAAAAAAGTCTGCAATTGTACAGAGCATATCAATGTATTTTATTCGATCTGTAAATATTTCGTACATTGTAATAAACAAGAGGTGATATGTTAGTCGTTGTAGTACGATGGAATATTTCTGCATTTATGTAACGGTAAAAGTTTCAGACATCATAATAAACTATTTGATAAGTATTTATTTATGAGAATATCGTTGTTAGTGAATTAGAAAAATTTGGCAATAAAAAAAAGTAAAAAAGAATTTAATGATGTTTAGACAAAAGTGATATGATATGAAATGAACATGTTGACTGTACAGTTTTATGTAAATAAATGCCTGCGATTGTGCGCAGCGACGGCCACTTGCAGTACCTAGTTACGCCTGTCACGAAACGGTATCTCACTCTTAGGTAATTCCGTCTTTTAGGTACAGTCGGCCAAGGAAATCTCTGAACTCAAGGAAGTCTACCAGCCTAGGGTTGAAATTCATAATAATGTCAAGAGACGTGAAGATAAATTGTTTCCTTGTTACATTAACATTTTATCTTAATGATATTGTAGTAACACAAGAATTGTCAAGTGGTAGACTTTTTTGGTCGACGGTACACAATTTAACCGTGGGATATTATGTATCTAATTATTCTCTAAAGACGAAGTTCTTTTCGTGAAGCAGTAAATAGAAATGCAACTGGAAGTGGTCGCCGCCGTGCTCTCGGGTGCTTAGCTAGTAAAATATTTTGTTGCCATATTAATATTACGTTTATCGCTATTTATAATTTCTAAATTATAAGTTATTTTATTTTATATTATAATTAATTGAACTATTTTTTGTGATACAGAATGGAAAATAGGTGTATTGTGTCGTATTTATCATTTGTATAGTTAGTTAAACGTTGACCTCTCATTGAAAGATATAATCGGGCCTAATCTGCGCATGGGTTCCTATTACAATTAATTAACTTAATTCACTACACATTTTCCAACTAAATTGTCGATAATAACGCACCAACAAACACTTTTACCTTTAACGAAAGATTGTCAACTTGTTAAAATTGACATATTTCTTCAATAACGTAACGTTGCTGACTTAGAAGTTTATTTAAAGCTTGTATCAATAGACCTAAATCAATTAAGTTCTGCCGAAATAGCTCAGCCCCGGTTCACCTAAATGGTCGAGCAAATTAAAAATAAACACAGATAGCGCCGTGTAGAATAATCATTTATTATGTAGCGTTATTTTGTTCGTCCGTCCTGAACCAGCAGTGTATAGTAACAGGCCCTTTTATTGAATAAAATGTTTCTTCGCATTGTTCGTAATGTTCTGAACGTGATCTAAGCAATTTTATATAGTAATAATAAGTAGTATCACTTCTCCTGCCATATAATGGTTGTTTCGAGTGATTTTTGTATATTGCATTGTATAGTGACATAGATTGTATTATATTAAATTGGTTTTATTGAGATTTTAAGGAATGAATGGACCATAGGGCGATTCTCGTGGCCATGTACGCGTGTACTTTCGGCGATATCCTAGCGCATATCGCTCTCTATCATCTCGCATTGCTGAGAACGGGAGAGGTAGATGTTTCGAGCTGACTCGCGTACATGACGACGAGAATACTGCACTTCTAGAGGAGATGTCTGTAAACAGATGGGGCGAAAGATGAACATTTCAACAAAGACATAGGCTAATTAATTGAATATACTTACCTAGTAAATGCTCTGTTTTGATCCTTGAAATTTACTTAGGTAAGTTTCTGTAAAACTCGTTCTACCTTAGGTAGTACCTACCACCAAGTATATAAAAGCCTACGCCATTGTATTGAAGATTGTTAACGTTATCAGCGTGAATGAAAAAGGTATCTACTGTTACATATTATGGAAATAAACACTGTAATATAAACACACTAAGATTTGTATTATTTTCATACTATACAACGTTATATGAAAAACGTTGGCGAAACTCACTCAGCTCAAACAGCTTTATTCTCAACTCTTTATTGCATTTCACAATGTTAAGATGAAACATTAGTACAGACTATAGGAGGTACAGTCGTCCTGCTCTACCACCCTAAGGTTAAAACTCATAGGCATGTCATTAGAGTTTAAGGTTCATTTTTAATTTATCACAATATGAAAACACTACCTTATTGATTATTTTAGTGACAAAGGAAGTATCATCTTAATTGATATACCATTTTTTTTAATACGAATAACTAATAACTTTATGAATACGAGGGTATGTTAGTAAAAGTAGTAATTAAGTACTGTGTTAACAATACTTTTGTCCTACTTGCAAGGGGCAAAAATAGTAACGGAGTGAGCCTTAGCAAACAATATACAGAGACGTGACCTAACTAGAGATGGAACGACAAGTTGATGTTGTTCGGCGGCGAATGGTAGATGATAGCTCAAAATTACGATACATGAAAGCTCATATACCGTATTAGCATGAGCTTTCATGTATCGTAATTTTGAGCTAGGTATAGGAAAAAGGAAAAGGCAGGATGTTTCCAAGTGATTGTGATGAATGAATAAATGTACTTCTATCCGAATCAGTCTGCCGAAATCAGAAACTCTCTGGAGGACTTAAACCTGGTATTAGACCGGCAAGGTGGTGTCAAAAAAATACCTTCTGACACGCCCACTGCCAATATCATTAGATTACCTTTTCCGTATTTTTTTTTATTCTTCATGACATAGTTAATTTCCTCAAATGAAACACTAGTCTAAAACCAATATGTACATACCAACTTGATGTTAACAAGAAATTACGCAAATATAAATACCTGTTCACAATTTCTATTATGTCTGCACCATTACCATGCTACCCTAGTACACTCTTTCCCAAACAACAAATAATAAGACTTTACTTAAACGCTACATACACATTTTGCCTTCTAATCTAAAAGGTAGAACAAAATGCATACCAATACCTACTGATACAATTTCAAAACCTAAGTACCTAGTACCACATAGTAATCGCAGTTGCCAAAGGAGAGAAATACCCTTTTAAGTAGAAGTCTACTTTTTCTGTAGACGCTACCGAGTGTATTTTGCCAAGTGTCAATGCCCCGAAAAAAAAATTCGACTGCATATAAAAAGCACAATTGACTTTGCACAGGGAGATTGAATATTTCTTTCGTCGAAATGGATACAGCGAATGGTGTCTGCAGAAACAATAGATTTCGGCATAAAATTATATATTTCTGAATTAACCTATATAACTAGCTTCTTGGGATTTGAATCATATTTGACACAAGTCGCAGTGGAACCCCATAGGGCTGACATGATGATGATCCATTTACCCAGCGTTCTTACAGCGAAGGAAAATTTCCCTAATAAACCTGCATAATTAAAAATATGTAGACTAGATATTACTTGAATAATCTGGCATTGATGTTGACAGTACAAAAATTATAACGAAACTTAGGTACATAAAACCTACGAAGCCTAATTTGTCCAAAGGTGGATTTCGTTCTATGTAACGGCAATATAAGAGACGCAATGTAGGAAAGTACATAGTACATATGTACATAATAGGTATACTCTGTAGGTATGTAAATCAATATCTCATTTTATTGTTATTCCGATTAACATACCTACATAATATACCTATTATTTACCTACGACTATAATCATGGACAGAGTGAATAGAATTTGTAATCGACATGACGACTTCTACGACTTAAAAACCACTTATTGCTAAGATTAAAAAAATACCTGAAACCACCACACCGACCGAGATAGCGTCTTTTAATACCATGTAGTTACATCAGCATAATGGAAACTGAAGCTAAACAGTTAAATGTTTCCGTTCTAAATACATAAAGGGAAGTCCATATTCCGCTATATTGAAAATGGAAAACATGGAGGTTTGGCGCCATTAAAAAGTTTACAGCCAAACGGCGGTAAATCATGTAAATGGCGCCATCTCGCGGGGAAATTTTCGCGCCATAAAGCTGTTGTGTGTAATGCACAGATAATGAGTAATACATCGTTGCACCGATACATAATTCAACGGATTCGCATGAAACTCGTGACTTGGTCGGTGGAATGAGGCGATATTTTCATCTCTTGCACTGTTACCATAGCATGAGGAGTACGTTTTGGAGGCTAATAAAGCTAAAGCCTAAGCGTGCAGTAAGTTTGAAATCGACATTCGTTTCTATTTATTATAGAAAGTGCAAAGTATTGTGTAAAAAAGCGGGAGTTCAGAGCTCAATCTTTAAAAAAATCGTATAATCATTGAGTAAAAATCTTGCAAACAATTTGGACCACAACCCGTCTCTCCACCCCGGAAGGGTGTGACAGGACCCAAGTGCTCGGAAACATCCCAGTTCTCCCGCGGCTCCCGAAAATAAAAGAATTCTGAACAAAGAAACGGACGTTTCACTAACAAAAAGAAAAATAGCAGGCAGCATCAACGAACCTAATAACTGTACCACATTCCGCACATTAGTAATAAACGAGATAACAAAAACACAAATTACGTAGAGATATAAATTTCGTCATAGTGAAATTCATGCTAAGCTTTCTCATGTTGACCGGGAGCGTGTCGGGACTCGGGGCAGATAGCCCGGGTGTCGGCGGCGACGCGCTCGGTCATGCGACTCACGCGGCACTCCGTCTGGCTGAGGTCACCGGCGCACGTCGCACCCGAAATGGAACTATATTATGACATACCTCGGGCATTAAGCGCTTTAGGATGAAGAGATCCTATCTAGAGGTAGGTACAAGGTAAATGAATTCTCTAAGTATGCTTTAGTTGTTTGAAAATTGCCTGGACCACTTGCTCGTGTTCCAATTTTCAATTTGATTTTCTATAATATTATTGTACCTTCATCATCAGCCACATGACGTCCACTGCTGGCGATGAGGGCCTCCTCCAATGATTTTCATGAATTTAGGGGGAAATGGCAATAATAGCCACGCTTGGCAGACGGGTTGTGATCGCAGTGGTGTAGTGGTTTAACTCACAGCTGCTATCCGGCCTCTGGAGAGTTCTCTCGGTCGCCTCTTACGACCACTAAGACGGGATATGTTGGGCTGGGGTAGTGGCATATGTATTCTGCTCACCGTCACCACACGACTAGTTGTACCTTAAAGATTTTTAATTATTATTTGGTTAATATGTTAAGTATACAAATAGATATTGTATCATTTTTAGTCCGTTATTATGTAAACCCAGCTAACCTGATTCACCCAAAAAGAAAATTATGTTATTTGATAAATTATTTAATTTATTTAGGACAACCAACAAGTCATACACAGAGAAAAAAATACAGAAACATAACAAATAAAAACATGGGCGAGCGTTGACTTAATTACAGGTTACCACAGCATGCATTAGTGGCGTATGCTAACATAAATAGGTAATTAGAACAAAGCCGTAAACAAACAAAAAAATATAAATATAATTAAATTAGTGACAGTGCTCACCGTGAATTGCGTTAGCTTCGATTTTATTGATTTTTATAGCTATGCGAGTGTGTCATTAAAAATATCAATGTCCACATCTTCCTTTCTGGTAAACATATTGTAATGGGTCGTCGTGGGCTAAAAAGTTTCAGGTTTAAAGGGTTGAGACTGTAAGTTTATAAGTACCGGGTCGGGGGATATGAAATGGTAAAATAAAGGTATATGTAATGGTTATGAATTATTTATGGACTACTATGTGTTTAATATTTACCTCTTAGCTATGCTATAAAATTAGGTAAGTACATATTTTGCTTTACAAGAAGTACATTTTCACATGGTATTATTTTCTAATTAGCAAAACAGCTACAGCACATTTCCACGTTTTACAATTTTTTAGAGGCTTTATTAGATTTGTAAACTTAAAAGTTGTGTTCTTTGTTTTTAATTACCCCCCTGACCCGAGAGGGTCGACTATAGTTAAAAACTAATCAAGTACGAACTTGAAGGTAAACTAAAACAACCTTTAAGTACCTGTGTAGAGGGAAATAATAGTACTTAGTACACGTGTTTCATCAGTTGGTCGTTGTTATTCCGGAGCTATTTCCAACAATCCTACATTTAGGCGACTATCTATCAAGTAATCTACTAAACAGAAGGTCGTACACGGGGTGATGCGGAAATAAAAAAGGAAGAAGGGCCACTGGGTTTTTAATCTACTTAGTGACTTTCATTCGGGGTAAACGCTCAGAAACGAAAATATAATTAGACCTGTAGATACAAAATGTACTGATGCACTTTGTCTCTGTTATTAGCAGCCACCAAAACTCTATCAGGTGAGAGTGTAGAAACAATGCCTTTCCAATGATATTCCCGTATCACCCTGTATATAGGTACAATGTATGGCTATGTTCGATAAAGCCCTATTTAACTTTGCTTCTTGCTAGGTTGGTTGTATTAAGTAATTCACAAGTTCCTAGTTCGTTTGTTAACATACCTACTACAAGTGTGGTCCTCGGAGGGTTTCCAACTTCGTTTATGCTTATGTAGGTACTTGCTAATGAAGGGTCTCATGAATTATTAATAGGTATTTTACAATATTTGCTTAGTTAGTTTTGCACCTAACCTACTATTGTATTGTACGTTCCAGTGAACTTAGAATGAAACATCAATATTGCCAAACCGTGGCTCGTTAGGGACCGACTGTCAAATATTGGAATCAATCAGTAGAGGTGCGACATGGATCTTTTAACGTGGGAGAGATGAATTTCATAACTAGTTGTACTGTGTGGTGTTACTAATTACTTATGTTCTTGATCCTGTGGGAAATGTTTCTTTTCAACGGTGAAGGTTTTTTTTAATCGGTCCAGTACAGAAGATGCTCAGACTGCGTAGGAAAAACAGACTCGGGCAAGTTATTTCACAATCTGACGACTACTAGTAGTTTCTGTGTCGATTATTAATCAGACGCTAAACAACTAAATTCGACGTGACATTTCTTTCAATATTGATTGAAGTTGTTGCAAAAACTTTCTGTCAAAGAGGGTTTGATTGACTATCGACATAGAACACCGTAGCGTCATCTTTTGAGAAAATAGCCAACTAAATAAAACAAAAACAATCACACAACACTCGTTATAGCTACTTTTGTCTAACGCTTCATTGTATAACGTGTATGTAATAACTAAAGTATAAGATTTTTTTTATATCTTATAATGCGAATATCCGTTCCAATCCGACCACAGTGTGTCAATTTATTATGTTATGTTTCAGTAATTAGTTGTAGGTATGTATAATACGTATGTAGTACGTATCAGTTGTATGTGTCTTAAAGATACCTTTCTGTTTACTTTACATTATGCTTTACATAAGTTAATAATGCTATCCACCCACTGTGCAATATCTTGTAGGTAGAGGCTCTCTTATTAACAGTACGACGTGGGAGTCAATTTAAAACGAAAATAATACTTTGTTAACGATCGTCCATTATACCACCTTATTAATCGTGAGTTATGGTCATGTTTTGGCTTAAGATTATTATAAGTTCCATATTAAGAATGATAAATAAAACCTTTGGTGGTGAAACCAAAAGACATTAAGTATGTGGGTGTCGCTGTTAATCGAGGTAGATTAAATTAATAGGTACTTCGTTTCCGTGTTCACTCAAAGCTATTGCAGTCATTCGACGCGAGACCTCTTTCTCGAAGTTGGATTCTATAACAAGGTAGAGCCATCTACTACAGGAGTGGCGTGAACATAGATGTTTGTCTTATTACAATGTTAATTTTAATATCATCTCTAGAAGATCGACAGAATGGCATTTAACTGCTGACTTACGCCACCGGTTGAAGTATAGCACTAAGTTCTTCCATGGTTTCAGCCATGGTTGCTATGTTGTGCGCAAACCAAAGATGAGGTAATCGTAATACGAAGATGCTACGTCCAAAACTTTGGAGATATCTTCCAGTACTGTAATAGACAGTATTGTCTCGCTGTCTGACATTCAACAGTTGGTGGACATGGTGGTATTTTCATACAGGGTATTCAACACTTAACTTCTCGCTCAATTATTTATTATGACCCTAGAAAATGTAGACGTTTCTGTTCCTCAAAAGGGTTTTAACACCCTTTTCGAAGCACAACACCACCAAACTACTGTGCCCCGCTTTCTACCTTTAGCGGAAACTCTCTCACAACTGAACACACGGTAATGTTTTATCTATGTATTGTCCTATGTATTTGATGTCCTGGCCGAAGGTGGCGTGAAAAGTACTCGAAACCGGAGGTCATGTATGAAAAGATGTATGAATGTAGATGAAGCGAAAGGGGTATGTCAGGACCGTGACAAATGGAGATCTGTGTCTCTGTCTACCCTCGGGAGACAGACGTGAAAGTGTATGTATTTATGTATTTAATGCTATAACGTAACTATATTCGTTTCTAGATCCAATAGTACAGGTCATCCTAGTTTGGAGTCATATTGGGGAAATGTAGTGGAGAATTGCCTCTCTTTCTTTATTAATATTATAATGAACTGATTATAATAATGAACTCTCCCAGCAGTGTGAGACGGGACGTGAAAGATTAATGATGATATTAATTATTATGAGATTGATAGGTATACTGCAGACACTGAAAATACTTGCGTGTAGGTATCTAGTCATGTAGTTTGAAAATGACGGAGCAGCCTGCCTGTGAGGTATATTATCATAGTAGACGATATAATAAAAATAAAATCACTAGTTCGTCGTGTGAAGGTAAAAACTATAATAATCAGAAAAGTCAACATTGACAATATTCATAGAAAAACATACAAGTATAAAATAGTATAATAAAAAGGGTTGCTTTCAGCAATATAGTTGATTTAGCTCTTTTCCACTAGTACAGTTACTATACCATTATTCACGGCTCTGACAGTCTGTTACTTTTTCGCATTAGCGCATATTTTTCAATAGATCTTAAAAAATTAACTCAACTACAATTTAAAAAATGTATGTACGAGTATGTACGTATCCTACAAAAAAACTACAAAATTCTTGCTAATATATGTCAATATACTTAACTGTGTGAAAAAATCACAAAGCATCACGTCATCAGCAGTGAAAAATGGTATAATCCTGAAACAATAAAACAATCAGTAGAACTTTTATTTGAGATGTCACGACGATCTGTAGGCGAGGTAGAAATGAAAGACCACTACTACTGTAAGTAGTATTTCTGTAAGAAATAAAATTATCTCGTATCTATTTATTTAAATTTACGTTACACTAACTAAATTAACATAAAATGAAATGAGTACCTACTATAGAAACTAACGACGTCTGAAACCGTGTTAGGTTAAATAATAACACAGTAACGAAGAGATGCTGAAAATCTAACTGGGCGGTAAACTGGCCAGTTATCGCGTCTTTCTGAGTCATCTTTATTCTAAAAGGGCGTTAGGACACTGAACATTTTCTATTATTTTATGTGTACTACCGTTTTCTTGTACTCGAGATACAGGAGTTGTCACATCTTCTAAGTGTCTCTCGTACCTAGCTTATTTACGCTTATTTACGTTCTTGCATTACCTTACCTTACTCATCGTCAACAGCCTATACTCGTTCACGGCTGGACATATGTAGGCCTCTCCAATTGAACGCCACTGTGATTTATGTCCGATATCTCGCATCCAACTCCTGGCTTCAACTGGTAGAAGCTGGATACTATAACTGCTACAATACAGATCCATTCGCATACTGTAAATTCTTATGTGGTTCACATGATAGATAACCGGCCCGCCAACATTCATAGAAATTAGAGCTAACAAACGCTTACTTAATATGAAGTTTAATCACGTCACGGATTCACATAAGATATTATTACGTATATTTTTTTCCCAGTGCAGCGGAGAATAGTGGGCGAATGTGTGCGAGGAGGTTGCATCAACGGAACCAATATATTCTGAGCTCTCCTCCTGTATAAATCACTTTAAATGAAAATCACATTACAATGAAAAGTGTTTCAGTGTGTTGAGTGCATTCAGCGCACGGCACAGAGGGCAGCCATTAAATAATAGACAACGTTGCACACAATAGATACCATCAGTGGGTGGGAAGAGCGACCAAACTTGCCGGAGCCTATCACCCCTCGACCGGTCATTCGAGCTACATAAACGTCAGGTTCCAAAATACATTGGTACACGTCCTGATGGCTCGTCGATAGAGGCGCGTGGGCTTCATCTGCAGAAACAGAATGATGAGAGGTCGGATTTTAAAGAAAGTATAATCTAAAGGGCTTTGTTATGACTGCTATGAGTGGAATAATAAAGCTTTGTTTACCACTCGGCGATCGATGGTGGGCGATAAAACTAACCACTTATGTATCTACTTACAGTTACTAACTAGGATTAGGATGGTGGGTATATAAACAATTTTCTTTTTATATATTGTTGTGGGGAGTGAGTAAGCATTGTTGTTTTTAGACTCGCTAGACTCGTGTAAATAATAAATTTAGTTGCTAATAATAAATAAGCGTCT
>SJJU01009250.1:0-30942 GCA_012932125.1 Conopomorpha cramerella | reverse complement strand
TTAACCCCATTTCATAGCCAGATTGCCGACGGACCTAGTCGGTGATTGGCTTCGGTAGGGGAAAATACCATTTCGAAACTGGTCGTAAGACTTTGTCAGGTACGAAGTCGATATTTTGTTCCCCTAACTCTTAGCTACAAAGTCGGTATTTTCTTCCCCTAACAGTGAGTTACAAAGTCGGTATTTTGTTCCCCTAACTAACAGTTACACTAACAACTACAGCTACGAAGTCAGACTTTTGCCCTTCTACTAACCATTCTCTCAAAGAAAGGCCGCTGGCTCTGGACCAGTACGTCGGTGACACCCTCGAGGGCATTATTCTCGCCGGCGCCGGCGTCGCCCAGCAACGCCTGGATGTAGGAGCGGAGCACGGCGCGCAGACGCTGGAAGTCCTGCGGCTCAGCTGTCTGCGGGTCGCCCGGCGCACGGTCCGGCGTCAGGAATATCTCGCGGGCCTACATCAATCAATATCATTTAAGTTTTTAACCGAGTACACCGGCGAGAATTTAATTAAAAATAATCTCGGGTTTACTCGAACTTATAAAAAAAGTCTGTGCGCGGGTCATTAAAAAATATACAAAAATCAATAGTACACACTACAAAACAGGGATATTTGTTTCTTATGTCATTCATCATCATCGTCAGCCACATGAAGTCCACTGCTGGAAGAAGGTCATTGCCATTTGTTTAATGGTAAACGTTGACGGGTCATACCCCTTCATGTAAACAAAAAAATGACTAACTACAAACACCCACGATTTAAACGCGTAACTTCAGTTATTCACACAACAAGGATTGTGTTTGTAGTAATGAAGTAATTTATAAATCACATCCATGCAATATATAGTTAATTCCATAGAGAGAAACTACGTATCATATTGTTATTCTCACTCCCACACCAACCAGCAGTTTACACTGCAACCAGAAGTACAACCGCACTTATATGCGAGCTAATTCTAAGAAATGAAATACTCACAACAGCAACAAGGAATGCATTGACATGTCTGGCCGATACTGGCGCCGAATCTTCCATCAGCTCGAACATCATACGGATCTCGCTCTAAACACATACATAACAAGAATGATATATAGAAATTTACAAACAATCGTTTCAACAATATCGGCAGAACGAAATGAAAACAATAAAATAATAAATACACTTCACGCCTTTTAATCCCAAAGCGGGATAGGCAGAGGTACTTGAAATAATATCAAGCCTAAACCTTAAAGTAGCAAAAGCCGACATTTCATCAAAACTATAAACTATATTATAAACTATCGTTAAACCCGACAGACGTTATCCTGTTCTAAATATAAATATTCATTTAGAATTAGTATCATTTTACTTTACATTGTTTTCTTCTTTTTTTCTCCTTACAATAACAAAGATTTTTTTTTGTTTCCTTTCTTCGTACGAGTATAAGTGGTGAGGACAGCGTACGTAGGTAGCTGTGATCCCGTATTATTGTTTTAATCAATTAAAGCTATCGTCCAATATGTGTTACTACACACCTGATCACGTAAGTATAATCTATTAATTATACTAAATTTTCAGACACTGCGTACGTACATAGTTCTGTGAGGTACTTTGAACTGTACTTTATCGTCCTTCAGATTAGAATGTTTCATAGTTAATACTTCCGTAAATCCCTCTAAAGGAGTATTGCGTGTACCTGACGTGACCGTACACGCAATAACAACACTTACACACAATAACACTTACTTCGGTTATTTCCGGCACTCTTTCGCTCAGCGCCTCCAATGGTACTGCTGGGATCAGACGGCGAGCATTTTCATACTCCTGAATGTAACGTTCTCTGAAAAAAATAATGAAAATTAATATTACTTGTACAATCTCACTATTACAGTCATCATTCTGGGAAATTTTATCCCAAAACAGTCTTACTATGCCCAACGAGTCTCATTAGGAATAATGGATCGAAGAATATAATTTCCCATTAGCCCTGACATTAATTATAAAACAAGTTGTTTCGAATGTTATTCGAAAAAAAATCATACATTACTAAAACGAAGAGTCTCATTTGTGAACGTAATAAATAAATAATAATAAATATTTCACAACAACACTCACATTGCTTTCATCCCGTGTTAAGCAACTAAAGCCTGTGTTATGGAATTCAGACAACGAAATATACTTACTAAAATACATTTTTCTTTTAATACACACACACATACAAATAAAACACCCAGACACATCCAACAATTACTTAAAAGCTCATCACCTAAGTACCTGTCAGCGGTGAGAATCGAACCCACGATCTTAAGAATCTGAAGGATCTAACCTAACTATCAATAATAGCTAGCCTTAATCGAGCCCAATAAACAATGAGCATGTCTACTCTCTTATTTTGTCCCTCGTTATTTTGTCCGGTGGGCAGTGTAAACTATACTCTATCTGGTGGTGTTAACGTAACAAATCGATTAGGCACCTGTCATAATAGGTTCAAAATTAAAACGGCCTTTTATCTGTACACATGAAGGTTGACTTTTGTTTAGCACCGAACTAAATTTATCGTACAACTGAGATTAGACCAACATAAGTACCTAATTTGGGTGACGCGGCGGGCGGCGTGCGAACTCTCGCACGGCAGGAACCTGTCGTACATGATGGTGGCTAGTCCCACGGCCTGGGTCGCGCGGCGGAGGTTCAAATTGGCTGTTCATCCAAAAATTATATTATTTGAAAGTTATATAACTACACCAAAAATTCACACATGAAAATAATAATACAGTTTGTAAAAGATGCTGCTATACTTACGTCTTCCTGGTGCATTTCCATTTGGTGCGGTGCCACCACCATTCTGATTAGCACTCTGTCCATTGTTAGCGCCATTTGCAGCCGGTTCAGTACTTCCGTTCCCACTATTGCGCTCTTCGTTAGTATTGTTCTGTGCGGCATTTTGGTTGGATGCCGTCCTGTGCCCAACATGCACAGTAGGCCCCATTTGAATGTTGATGTGGCCAGTGTGCCCCCTGCCCTGTATGTTAGGGATGGTGACGCTAGCATGCGTATGGCCGTCCGTCGGCAAAATGTTTTGGCCCAAAACAGAGCCGAGCACTTGTTGAAATATGTCAGCGCCAGGATTTCCAGAACCACCGAAAGGCGAAACAAGAACTGCAAAAGAAGGATTTATAATTATTTTAAGTACTTTGTTAGATCCGTTCCGTGGTCAACATTACCTTCAATAACTATTTTTTGTAGTCTAATTAATCAAAAAGAAAAGAACTCACTGTCAGCCAATTGAGGCAATATGTTGGCCGGATCTGGGTGCTGATTTCCGCCGGATTCGCCAGTGGTGGTTTGGGAACTCTGGCTTTGGGAACCAGGAGCCTGGTTCTCATTCCCACCTTGGGCGCTGGGCTGAGCGCCAAGATCCTCCATACGCATCACCACTTCCACAGCGCCACCTACAATTCCAGGAACTTGCTGACCAAGACTCCGATATAGATTTTCTGCAAATTAATTTGCTATTTACGATAAACATTATCATCCATTCTTTGTTTGCTTCGCAACTGCCTTGACCTACCTGCTAATACTCTAATTTCTAATTCAATGTGTCTCGCTCTCTGTCATTACTGTCAACGTGTCATTCCAGGTTTTATTAACCATTTTTAAGCGACTTCAAAAAAGGAGGCTACGCAACAGTATGTATGTTTTATTATGTTCGCAGATGACTTCGCTTTTATGATCCGATTTTGATGATCTTTTTTTGATGGAAAGTAGATATTTCAAAGGTGCCATGATAGGGATGGAATCTGGGTTCAATGATGGGAGACCAGATAAATCGAGGGGAACTTTAAAGAATTATTAGTACTGGTTGAAGTTCCTTCTTACTTCTTTATAATTATTATTGCGTACCAAACGTAGTTGAACCAACCCTACAGTTCAAGTATAAACACTAATAAATTAATTGATTTATTTATACTTGGACTGTGCGTGACGATACACAAAGAGGTAAATTTCAAACTTAATAAGGAAATACACCGTTCTACGCGATCTTCGGTTGTATTAACTATCTAACATATTTGATAAAGTTAGATTTTATGGCCATACCGTTATTGAGGAAGCCAAAAAAAATTAAGTCGGACATTATCCATCAATTAAAAGCGGAATAATTTCTGTTTACGGGACCCTCTCGTCTATTGAGAAATATCGAAAATATTCGTTTACGAAAATTGAAAAATGGGGCTTTTTTACGTACGTAAATAATTATAATGTTGTATAGCAATTTTTGTCTTTTAGGAATTGATATTTCGAATGATTTAGCAGTCTGCTTTTGCAAAAACTGTTCATTGTAATGGCATCCCAAGGTGGCAAGGAATTTGATTTATTTTACTATCACCAGCATATCAAACAGGAGATGTCACTTGGCACACGTCGAGTTCATCTACGTGTATACTACTAAATCTTACAGGTTTGTATTATTTAAAGAGCCCTAATATTTAATATTCATATAGTATTTAAGTATGGATGGTACTCTCTCTCAGAGCGAAGGCAGAATACCAGTTCATGTCACAGGCAACTGTGACATCATGCTGAGTCGGAGGCTCATTTTAGTTGTACAAATGTAGCATGCATTCAGTGGTATCCTGCTCAAATGTTGTTATTATTATTACTTCTTTCTTATTTTGTTATCTTGTTGTGTGTGTTTATAACAAGAATAAAGTTATGCCTATATCTAAATACTGTTTTGGAGTCAAAACTGTACGTTATTGCGAGTTTCAACTGATTTATACTGAAAGACTTGAGATTATACGTTAACGGACCCTTACAGAGTTTATATGTTTCCTACGACATATTACCGTGCACACTTATCGCTCGTATTAAAGCAAAGCACGTAACTCGCGGAATGCCTGCGGGGAGAGACATAGGTGGGCGCGGAGGAACACTCAGGTCTTTGCGAGGGTGAAGACGCGCGCGCGGGTCAGGGAGCCAAAGCGATATTGCTTAGTACGCTAGCGGCTTCCGCGGTGTACAGTCGGCTTATTGGTTACGGACGCTCGGAAAAATTTAAACTAGATAATTAAAAAAAATAAAGAAGAACGATCAAATTTGATTACTAAGAAAATTTAGAAATAAGCAACGTTACTCTTTATTTCAATATTGATAACAGGATCCGTCTACGCAGAAAGTATAATAAAAGAAAGGATTTTTTTTTTTTATTATCTTTACTTTTGCCTATAACAAACATCCAACGGAGACACCGTCTAACACTAGCAAAGCCGACGTACCGGTGTGCTCCTCAAAAGCTTCTGATCCGCCTACTTTACGAGGTTACGTAAATTGGATACCCGTTTGACGGAAAAAGGACGAAAGAGAAATCATGCCGTGACGATCTGCTCCTGAGTTGATATGTAGGTATGCTGTAACCCTCGAGGATAGCCTCGTCAACTAGTGGGCGGTGAGACAACACTTATATTTTTTTTGTAATGCATTTTACGCACGAGTGAAGTAAGGAGTCAGATGAGTAGAAGTCGCTTATAAACAGGAATGACTTCTCAGCGCAAAACAGCAAGTAAAACAAAGTCGCGCGCAGACCGCCCAAGAGTCTTGTAATAAAATCACGTAAAAGCACTTACCGGGAAATCCTCGAGGAAAGTTTCTGTTCCCACCACTTTGGCCGTTGTTCTGGTTATTCTGGGCTTCGTTGTTTGCTGTGCTCCCCTGGCTGTTGGCGTTCCTCCCACCCTGGTTGATCAGGTTATTGTCATACGCGAAAGCTATAGGTACTCGCGTTTCTATCTCCACTTGATAGGTGATAGGGTCCGGGTGTATGGTAATGTTGGTGGCAGAGGCCGGTGTCAAGGGAGCGGCACGTGGAGCGTTCTGCTCATTGGCTCGCTCCGTTTGACCAGACACCGGTGTAGTTTGGTTAGGAGACCCACTATTAGGGGACGTGCGACGGTTTTGATACACATTTATGTGGGCCTGAAATGTTTTGATAATAAAAATTATATTTTTTTTTTGTTTCTAATATAATCAAACATAATAAAATAAAGAAAAAGAAAATAACAAACATAAAATCGGTATAAAACGCAAAGCAAAAGAAAAAATAATCGTTTTAGGGAGCCTACGCCTACGAGTCTGCCTACGCCTAGGTGTAATTTGAGTGTACAAATACAATACCTGAAGCGGCGCTGGCCTACTGGGTATGCCGTCAGAAGTGAGCCTGGAACTACGCAAGCCGATCTGCAGCTGGAAATCACCTAGCGCGTGGTACACGTGCGCCAGGCTGTGGATGACGTCCGTCACCAGCTCCACCATGCGCTGGTTCGTCTGCCGCTCAAGCACGCGGTACCGGGGCGGCTGTGCCACAACACGTACACAAACACAATGTTTTATTTTCCATCACAAACACGACATACAAATATAAGTTGCCTTTGTTTTGTACAAATAACACAGATCAAAGAAGTATAAATACCGTGCTTGTTAGTGGAAAAATGGCATCGACTCAGCACGAAGCAACAGTTTCTTGTATCGCTAGTATTATGTTTGAGTAGTATCCATATAAATAATCAATAGTATATAAATACGTCATCACCAGCATCATCATCAACCACATAACGTCGACTGCTAGACAAGTGGCTCCTCCAATGATTTCCACGATCATTTGTGCAGGCGGGTTGGCGACCGCAGTGCCTCGCCACGACCCCCAAGACAGGAAAGGTTGGACTGGCGTGAATGCGTGCATGAGTAAGATGTGCGGTGGTACGCGCATGGTAAGTGTAGGTAGGTACGTGTGTGTAGACAGTTAACAAAATGTTTTACCCATGGGTCTACATCCTGGTATGATGTATCTACTTGTATATGTATACTGTAATATCACCTTGTTATTACTATACTAGACGAAAACCAGAGGTGTATGTTATCTGGTATGTGACGTAAAGCCAAATAATAATGTCGGCTGTGCCTGGTCTCTCCGCTTCATTACAAAAAAAAACAAAAACTCGACACTCAGATTTTTTCGGATACATGTTTTAAGAGACTTTAAAAAAGGAGTCTTTCGGTGACTAATACTGATAGAAGTCGGTTCTTTTTTCTTTAAAATTATTATGTTCATAAATCCAGATTATAAAATAGAATAAAAAATTCTTAGTCCCAGTGGAATGGAGACTACTTCTAGCCTGACATGTGTGGAGTGAATTAGTTGCCATCTATTTAGTTTAAGAGAGATTAGTAATAATAATTATAAGTCGCGGAAGAGCCTGGTCCCGCAACACAGGGAAACCTATAGCGGTATCAGTGTCCTTACATTTATTGTAACAGTAAAATGAAAATGTAGAGAATTCTCAATAAATACTTTTTTCATTTTCATTTCCAAGAGTTAGTAAATTTAAAATGATATTCAGTATAGTATGATGAATGAGAATGTAGGTAAGTACCGCGACGCTGCCAGCGGCTCGCAGCAGCTCTGTGTACTGGGAGCGGAACGGCTGGAAGCGAGCCTCCAACTCCTGCAGCTCGTCCATTATCTGGCACAGCTCACGAATCGCCACCGTCCGGTTTCTGGGCTGGTATGGCCTGCTGAAATTAGATAAAGCCACTGAAATTGTCGTCGATTAGAAGTTTCCATTTCAATTGAAATGGAAACATATATTATGGATTTTGTACTAATCGTCGATAGTATCAATAGCCCTCTGAGGTGAACTATATATCTATAGTTAGGCAAAAAAGGATTTTTTTTAATTCTGGCAGAGTTCTAGCAGATATTCTATTATATATACACATTTCATCAAATTTAAAATAAAGTCAATCGTAACAACGGATCAAAGCACAGCAACATTAATAAAAACACAAGAGTATATTAAATCACTGACCGGGGTATGCATAAAGTTTAGTTGAGCGTTAGTGCACCGCAAGTAAAACTCTCAAAAACTGGCCAATTACACGCTAAATACGGACAAACTGATCAAGTTGATATACGTCAACTAGTTAGTGAATGTTTCAACTTGTTATTCAAAATTACAGGTTGTGGGTCTCGTCACTAGAGGACACATGTCAAGAAATACGCTATACATTAAAAAGTTTTAAATGTCACGCTCGTGTGCTTGGGTTTATTCAACAAACTGCAGGGCGTTATTTTGTTAATTTCTTGGAGCACTTTGTTAAGGTGGCTGGTCACTATAGTATTACGCCGCATTGCTCACAATGTTTTCAGTCACGTGACTGGCTCCTTACACACATGTAACGGTTATTATATTTTTGTACAAGTACCTGAAATAACAGCTTAGCAAACATAGACTTTGTAAATACGAAATATTTATAAACGATTAGCATTGTCGCAGCTGGACTCGCGACTCGCGATTGCAAAACGAGGTACCCAACAACAATAATCGCTTAAGTATTTTTCTAAGTTTTGGTGAAAATCATCAACATGTTTCAATCTTGATTATAAAATCATTGTCACTACATAACACAAATAATACACTTCACGCCTTTTTTAATCCCAACGAGGGGTAGGCAGTGGCACTTGCTTAATAAGCAAATGCCCACGGTTCACCGAGCGTATTTAACCCAACATGACAGGGGGTGAGCCCATCGCCGTTATAGGGTTCACACACCTTGTGGTGTGCGGGTTTCATTACGATGTTGTCCTTCACGGTACGAGCGTTGCGTTGCGTACATAGCTCTGAAATAAAGTCCCATTGGTACACGTCCAGTAGCCGGACTCGAACCCACGACTTCCCGGTTACAAGTCAAGTATGCGACCAACTGGACCACAGACGCTCTCACTACATAGTATAAAACAATGTACTTTCTCCAGTTTGTCTGTCCGTATGTATGCTTAGATCTTAAAAACTCTGCAACGGATTTTGATGTTGTTTCTTTCAATAGACAGAGTGGTTCGAGAGGATGGTTTTATGTATCGTGCGAAGCTGGGGCAGGCCGCTAGTAAAATGTAATAAATATACCCCACGCATTTATTCCTAGCTGTCTGCTACAACAAAACAAATACACCTACTGTTCAACGAGCGTATTTCACCCACGCGCTAAGGGTGAGATTGTCGTCGTTATCTCATAGGGTACACACGATGTTTTCCTTCCCCATAAAAGTATTAGGCAGCCTGATTAGATTGCGAACTTGGAAAATGCGACAAAAACAAAATAACTGCCAATAATCTAAAACAATATTATTTTCATAGAGCTATTGTATCGACGTTAGACACTATTGTTCATCGTGACGTGAAGAAGGGCGCGAGTAACGTGATGCTTTCACCTAATGACCTTTCTTATTGAATGGATTATAGGAAAAGAGCAGCTGAAGTATAACACACAAAACAACTAATGAAACCTATGAATGTTTAATCACTGTGAAACGTGTGTAGTTTTTTATTTTTATTTTGTAAACAACATCAAGTAATCAAACAACTATTAACAAAAACAATTCGCACTTTATAAAATAAAAATCGCAACAGCAAAAATTTCAGCGATACAAGGTTACTTAACTTACAGTACAGGTGTATTATAAGTAATATTCGCATGGTTTCACGTTTGTGAGATGTGGTTATTTTACATCAATCATGGCGTCTAATAAACACTCGAAAAAATTTATGTCTATATAAGTTGTGTGTGAAATAAGTAATACCGTATTTTCACCCATAAAACATGAATGCAATCAATACATAAATAAATAAAAAGCTACAGCTGTAACTTATACATTTGTATACAAACCGTCGTCTCGAGCTCGGGGCATTCCCCTCGTCCTGCGGTTCCTCCGTAGCCTCCTCAGTGTCGTCCTGCAACAATTATGTGTGTAAAATAATCAAGATCTGGTTGTTTAACTACAACAACAAAAAAATTTATATACATAAGTATTTAGTTTTTAAAAGAATAAGTTAAGGAAGGGTATTTGACTACAATGAAAATATGGATCAAACTGTTTTCAGCATAAAAGTATACATTATTTTTAACCAATTTAGCCCACACGTTACATAAAAATATTTACGATTAATTAGATAAATCAATAATAAAAAAATCACGTTTGGCCATATGATTGAAAACGCACGAGATTCGTCAAATCTGGTGTGACGTCACCTACGTGTTTAGGGTGAATGTCAATAGAAGTTTTGTACGGTGCATCAGTGTTTTTCTTCGTTTTTATTAGTTGTCTTATCTTACAGGCAGCTTACGTCACGGCATCACGTGACTTAGCGTTTTGGCGGTTTTTTCGTTCGTTTAAACTTTGATGGTGAATGCAGAAATTTACAAGTAGTTATTCAAATTGCATGTATACTAAGGTATATTGAACAATTTTAGCTATTTTCTAAAAGTAGTCAATACCCTATTGTAAACCGTCAGACTACGGAGCAAGCGTTCGCAAATTCAGCACCCGCGCAAAAATATTTTGTCCTAGTAATGTAGGTAATGTATTTAACATCTCTTACAGTGTTATGTGTAACACACACACACAGGTATCACTGTCAATGTGTGTATAAAATTGTGTATATATGGTAAGAAACCAGTGAAAAGGCAACCTATTTCTTCCTTTCTCCCTTGTGTATTAATTATATACTAGCTACGTACAGTCGTCAAAGCTATTATCTGGCCCCTTTTGTACGCATGCGTCATACATAACCGACTGTACATAACGTCTTTCAATGGGATCACCAATACGGACAAGACAATGGGGCGACAAAGCACACTATATGAAAGCGTAAGCTGTTCATAAGGCATATTCATAAGAAATTCTAGTTAAGGTATATGTTTCAAATACGTATGTACCTCATCATTGTTGCTAGTATCCATTGGTTCTGTCTGAGTGCCTGATGTCCCTGGTGCGTCCTGTTCGTCATCAATAATCTCCGCTTCATCCAAAACATCAGAGGGGTCGACTAACTCGGATGCGTCTGTAGGCTGGGCCGAATCATTTGGAGCATTTGCTGCGTTGGTATTATCGGGTGATGTCTCTTCACGACCGTCCGCAATGTCATTCAGTTTGCCTAAATCAGTCCGTACATCGCCGAGTAACTTGCGAATACTTTCCAGTCGACGTGTCGTCGGCGACCCTATTAGAGGCTGCTCGTCAAACAATGCGCTATTTGGTCCCTGCGAACAATATATCGAGGTAAACGCTGTAAATTAATTAAAGGCGTCTTTGTAATGTGAACGTCCATTTTGGCAAAGGTTGATAGCATAAATCAAGGTTTAGGACGGAGGACCATTGAAAATCAATCGGTTTATCATTATTACAGTCCCGAAAGTAGGCTTTAAATCGAGTTTAGGTCTTCAAGCGTCGCATGAACATATTTGCTTTGAATTGGTCCGGGAGTCCGACCAGTTACTTCTTTAACTGTTCGGACGATTCACACAAAGAACTAGTAGAAAATTTAAGACTTACCATAATTCTGCGAAATTGCTGATTTGAATATTGCATTGCAATGTTGGATGAATTGAAGACGGATGGATTGTCACGAGAACCGCTCGCGTTTCCTGTAGGACTGGGGTTGTTGAGGGTTGTTGTAGCGACGGGCTCTCGTGGCTGCGTGGCTGGCGGTGCCCTTTGCACCAAGTGCACCACTTTGCCGCCCACATCTAAAAATATTTATCTATGTACAGTATTCCTGAAAACCACACCTCTCCTGTCTCATCCACATTCTAAAATCTTTTCATGCAGCCACGTCGGTCTTTAGAGTAGACTCAGCGTTGTGAATACTTATAAGGGTTGCTGTCACCTATATAATACTAACACAACTTTCTTTGTTGGTTGAAAATTGATGGCCATGTAGCTTAGAACCAGGACATAGTATAATTTTTATCCTGATTCTGTGGGACCTGACGCTGTATAGAGGGTGTTATAATTTGTATGGTATACTAAAAGTAAATAAGTAATGACA
This sequence comes from Conopomorpha cramerella, assembly GCA_012932125.1. Classification (NCBI taxonomy): domain Eukaryota; kingdom Metazoa; phylum Arthropoda; class Insecta; order Lepidoptera; family Gracillariidae; genus Conopomorpha; species Conopomorpha cramerella. Next base: position 19,086 of record SJJU01009250.1, on the reverse strand, counting down.
GAAATATATTGTTGTACCCTAACTATTCATTAAATTCTATAAAAGTTAACAAAGAAAATGCTTACCAGCAGTAATAAACAGTAAAGAAGAAATAAAATCACTTACTGTATTCAGAAAGTTTTCTATCATCTTGTAGGACCCTTCCACAAAATATTAGTCTTTGTAGGTTTGGATCAATACCCAACTGCTCATGAACTTTTTGTTTAAGGTCTTCCACGGTGATCTGGTGATGACAATACAAACTATTTAATAGTCTAGTCTGAATAAATCCTTTGCCGATGGAAGGGTGCGTCAAAAAATCTCTTAGCGACTATTAGTTAAAAAAACAAATCTTTTGCTGTAGGAAACTACTTTGGTCAAATAGACTGTTCTTCTTTCAAGTTATACCTTTAGTTTTTGTAGAAATCGTGTTAAAAAATAGGTAGGCAATATCAAATAGATCTCCATATTTTAACATTTTAATTACTGCCCTATTTAGTAGTACAGAAATAGAAAAAATAGGACTTTGCTTGGCTCAATGATTGTTTTAGGGTTCTGTAGCCGAATGGCTAAAAACTAAACCCTCATGGATACATCATGTCTGTCTATCCTGCTGTATGTCACAGCCACATTTGCTCAAAACTATATGAACAATTCTGTTGGAACTTGGAAAGTATGTACCTAGATATTCTGTGAACTGCATTAAATTTTTAACACAAAAACAGAAACGTAGAAATTATAAAAAAGATAATTATATTTATGTACTACTAAGTATAAAATATTAATTAATATAAAACTACTACTACTAATGGCTACAAATACTAATGGCCGATGATTCATATTTTTGGGATCTCAACTTTTGATAAAAAGTTTTATTTTTTGGTGCATTTTTAATTTTTATAATGGTGGATACAGAAATAGATAAAAAAAAATAACACCCATAATTCCATGTTAAATTTTACATTCATATTTTTTTGTAGAAATTAGGCTTATTCTAACGTTTTATAATTCCTATGGCCACACAAATCTCTGACTGCAATATCTGTGCTGAGCATTTACCACCTACCTACATTGACAACATGGGTGCAGCAAATTAAAAAGAAAATAAGCAGAGGTCTCTTAATTACAAATTATCTCTTGGGTGCATAGTGGGTTTTAGACCACATTATTCATTTTATTAACCGTCACTAAATATTATGTGTCAGATAATTATGTATATATTTTTCTTGAGGATCCTAAATCAAAGATAGGCTATTTTTTATTTTGGGTCCTATGATTTTTGATATATCATCAATTGCTACAGTACATTACCTAGACTTTGACCCTGGATGTATCACTCTTACTTAATTTGTAGCAGCCATAACATGCTCTTATCAATAAAATAATATTAACTCCACATTGCACTAGTTACTTATATTCTGAATATACTCTTTTAAATTATAGGGGACTTAAAATTCTAAACTGTGCAAAAATAATATACAAGCTCAGATGTAATTGATAAGTGTTTGTTGTAATTGTAGTTCTGAGAAATTCAAAACCCACCTCTTCTAACCACTAATGGCCACACGCTAAAGTTGGATCAGTTGCTCAGTGCAGAATTTCTACATCCACATTCTGGCATTTCAAATAATCACTGTTTACCTAATCATAATTAGAAAACAACTTCTTTGATTCTAATTACTTAATTCTAAGCCTTGAGAACAATATTGAAATGAAATATTAAAATCCCCTCAAAGACAAAAATATCTCAAGTAGTATTGCTATCAAATTGGTTAAGTCACAACTGTCCAACTAGAAGTGGTTGGTGTATGAGCAAAAAGGCAGTGCAAGGGTCCTTTCAACACTACAAGGGATTATTGATATTGGTTAAAAGAAAATAGCAGCAACATGATAATACACTCATAATGAGCTACATAGGAACCTGTTGGTCACAAAGTGAACATAATAATTAAAGATCTCTAATGCAGTAGCATATTAATGCAAAATAAGAAAGATACACTAATTTCAAAGGCATCTAGGCACCGATATTAGTATAAGAGTACCATTATAACAAACTAAAAAAGACAAAAGGACCTAAATAGGGCGTCACATAGCAAAAAGATAACCATATCGAAATTGAGTGATCACTTGTAAATATGTTTTAATAAAGGCAATACATACATCATCTTCGACTGATAACTGATGGTTGTTGGAATCTAACGTTTTTACTGTGAAATCAATCACCATTGTATAAACTTCGAGCACTGTAAACGGCAATTTTCACAAACTATATGATGATACTAACGTATTGCAATTTTAACGAAGTAGCTAGCTGCTAGCTAGAGAAGAGCGAATGAATCATCGAAACATGCGCAATCGAGCTATTCGATTCTTAAATTTGACTACTCGAATATTTCGAGAGATTATAAAATCGAATACATAACAAAAATGTAAGTCAGTATTGTCTTTGGTGATCAAAAATGACATGGAATATTGTTATCCTTCATGGCATGGGCTATGACTTTATCTCTTTCATACTTTATGTTACATAAAAATGTAGTAGAAACCTACATTTTATGCGATAAATATATTAAAATAATGAAAATTCTAACGCCTACTGAAATTTATATTACTATAAAATAATTCGTATGAAAAGTCATTCGAACGCTGTATGATCTTTCGATTACTAGCTCGGCTAAAAATCGAATTATTCGATTGTTAATTAATTAAACAATCGCCCATCACTACTGCTAGCCGTATCAGAGCATAGAGAATAGCTCGACAGTAGGACTTTAAAAAAAAAAACAATCATTCGTTTGAGAATTTGCTTTAGAGAATCCGTTTCCTCTAGAATATTTATTTTATTTTTATGTGTCAGCAATTTGTTGGGGTCTAAATAGGAATGTGAATAGAAGTAAGAAAATTGAAAGTTTAATATAGATGTTTTATGCTCAGTTTTAATCTCTTTTGTCCCTTGAAGTAAAGTTATTAAACAGTATAGTGGAATGACCGAATGAATGAATCTACTAGGTAGTAGGTAGGTATCGAGCTAAATCGATATAATCCTGCGTGCGCTGCTGCTGCGCCGCTTCTGCGCAGCTGTGGTCTCTCTTTGTAAAAATATTAGATTACTAGGTACAGTCAAGATTTGGTTCGTTTTTTTAATGACTGAATATTTACATGGATAAACTGTCAAACTGTAAGAAGAAATTGACAATCCCATTTTATAAAAGGAAAAAACCACTACGCTCGAGCAGTGCTTGACTGTACATATGTTCTCAGGGCTCAGACCAAACTCAACACACGTTGTTTTCGGTCTGAGATTACAGATGATTGGAATCGGGTACTTGTAGAGTTAAGGACTGCCGGAACACAAAACTACTGGTTTTATTAATTTCCTAAACTGATGTTGGGTTGTCAATAAAATTTATTAACATTTCATAAAATAAGCTTAAGTTTTCTTTGTATAAACCACGCCGTAATATTAACAATATTACTTTCCGATGACGTTTTTCTGGCAGATTTTCGGGCGGAGAACTGTCATACTTTGTTTGGAACGTATAACAGTAATGACAGTTCTCCACTCGAAAATCGTAAAAACGTCAAAGAAAATTCCCCATTCCTTTTTGACATGTGTCAAGCTGAAAGGCCCTGTGTATTACTGACTGTATTCGATAACAGTATCGATTCTCCAACTCGAAAACTTCATGGTTATAAGGAAGCATTCACCCAAGAAAGTATAAAGGCGCGCCATAATATTTTATCAGAAGTAGTTTACTTATTATGTATTAAATTTTATTTAAAAAAAACTCATTTTCAATTTCAATAGCAAATTATTTTTGTGCGTGAGGGCCACTTGGTTCAATCCTCTTTAAATTTTCTAGAGATTCTGCGAATATCTTGAATGAAATGTGATTTTGGTTTCACATTTCATTCGATTTTGTGAAAGTTAGGTAAGGAAGTTCTAACCGGTTAAGTCGGGATCTCAATCCTCTATGTGTGGATTAAGGGCACACTGTATCTCAGCAACTATACTTGAGAAGGCGAGAGTATTTATGAAATTAAGCAAGTTTTCGCCTCTTCGGAGCGCGTGGCCAATGCATTTCCACTTGTGCGATTTCTTCGCCTATCGGTCTTGGTGGCATTTGGTCCATAGCTCCGTATTAGTGTTTGGCCAGAAAATTAGCAGAATGGCTCTGAATGACTTATCTACGAAGACTTGTAATTTTCTCGTAATGTCACTTTCCACGATTCACTGCCATACAGCAGCACAGAGTTCACTAAGGACTCGAGAGGGTTTTATGCGATGGGAGAGAATGTTTGACTTTCAGACTGGTCGGACTTCAGGGAATGCTGCTTGTGTCTTCTTTATTCTTGACTAGATGTCGCGTTCTGCTCCGCCGGTTAATGTTAGGATGCTGCCAAGATAGCAGAACGAAGTCACAGAGTTTAGGGGATTGAATTTTTTGAACACCCGGCGAAGCTAAGAGTAACCCACTGGGCCGGTCTGTTGCAGACTGGCCGGCCCGAGAGGGACCGCTGTCCCGGACTCGATTTTGAGCCCGCAGACAAGCGGTCAGGCTGCATCCCATGACGCAGAAGCACTGAAGGCTGCGAAGGCAGAGGACAGTCGGTATTCCGACCGCCCCTGACCCTATCCTCCGCGCCCTTGCGGGGCCGCCACCGCTAGATGGCAGCGTGGAGGGACCGTAGGGGAAGAGGAGTGTCAGTACTGCGGTGCGCTCCCTATCCTCTGCGGCCGGAACGGAGGAAGATCAGCAGGGTGGTCGGGTTGTGACCAGCCCTGTAGTTCCGGGCGTATAGAAAATAATAGGACTACGGTATCCCCTGCCTGGCGTGTAAGGCGTTCTAAAAGGGGTCCTTGGGGTCGTGGGTGTCGGAGAGTGGCTCCCGACACCTGCTTGGACGGCCCCGAGAAGGGCGGCGATTACCCTATGGCCTGGTAACCGCCGCCGGTGATGGAGGTCGCTGGGGCAGACACACCACCGTCTGCCCCGAGCCGGAGTCCGTCAGGCAGAACCGATCGCTTGGACGGGTTCTGACACAATTCCTTTGGGTGCGCCCGGGACCCGCCCTGCTTGCGACACGGAGGTCATCATGGGGGTTTAGTCGGTAAGACTACGACACTACCTCGTTCGCCGTCTCCATGGCGGCGGTGTGTCCATGAGGATTCCCCCCTATAAAAAAAATGGACAACGTCTGTCGAGTCCACTAGTTTACTATATACCTACTTATATGTAGTTTAAAAACTTTTTGTCGTTTGGTTTTATTCTCACAATTTTTATTTAAGCAACTTGCAAAATACTTTCGCCTCCTCCAAATAAGTACCTATAATAACTAGAGATACCTACAGTGGACCCTCAAGCCACACATAGAGGATTGAGCCTTTATTCCATCTAGTTCGACTAGTAGTCTGATGATCTAACTGTTTGGTCAAAAATATTCCAATCTTTTATATTGGTTAATCTAACATTTTGGACATGCACATTTTGTTCCAAATAGAACTACTGTCCAAAGTATTTACGGACGACGCCGCAGTATATTCTGTATTGAGAACAGAGGTTGAAAATAATGTTCCCACATTTAAAGAAAGAGCCAAAGAGAGCATTATCAGAGATCAGTACATTCAAAATGGTCTAATGATGTCAGTCAATGGCGAAATCTCTGTAGGACATTGTCTGGATATATTGAGATAAATGTGATATCCATTTTCTGTTTTGACTTATTTTAAACTTACGACTAATAAACAGAAATTGTTAATTATAAAATACCTATTTCAGTTATGTAGGTACCTAATCATTTTTGTCTTCATTGTACTTACCTGACAGTAGTTCTATTTGGAACAAAATGTGCATGTCCAAATGTTAGATTAACCAGTATAAAAGATTGGAATATTTTTGACCAAACTTAACCGGTTACAACTTCCTTACCTGACTCACCAAATCTAATGGAGAATTTTCAGTGCCCTTGTTTCTCTTAGTTATGACAGATGGCGCTAGCTGTAGTAGGGGGATAAAAGTCAAGGAAGTGACTAACTTCAAGCAGAAGAGCTTGATGGTGACAGTTAATTTCTTTATCGTTTGTTTTATGTCACAAATGAGTCTGAAGTTTGAATAACTTGCCCAATTATTAAAAATCTGTACTAAAATACAACTGGCAGAAGTCCCCCTGGATATCTACTAGCGACATCTATAGATAAGAAACTTTTGGAGTTTGAAAATTCCCCATTTTGGTTTCACATTTCTTTCAAGATATTCGCAGAATCTCCAGAAAATTTCAAAAGAATTGAACAAAGTGGCCTTCAATCCCCACGCACACAATTATTGATGTAGGGTACGTACCTATCTTTTGCTATCAAAAACCCTCACCTCAAATTATGCATGACGTGTTTCGGTCGGTAGTCTACCAACGTAAGTCAACAGTCGTTTGTCCTACTATTAGAACTCAAACCCGTGCGTGATTGCAAGTCATGTATTCGACCAACACTGGACCACAGACGCTGTTTGCAAGTCAAGTAGGTACCTATCCGACTAACTACCAAGAACAACTATCTACAATAGGTACCTATTATCATCTTAAAAATGTTATGCGGTTTTCTTTAATAGACAGAGGAAGGTTTATGTGTACCTATAATACATGCATATAATAGCAGGGAAGTCACTGTTATTGGCAAAACAACGTTTGCTGGGTCATCTAATAAAAAATAAGACAATAAACAACAGTCCATTTATTTACCTATTCGTTACATACATAATCAATGTAAATTTATTATTGCTGTGGAATGTTAAACACTTAGGTATACACTTACCTACCTAACTCAATGTATAAAATACAATGCCTATCTAATTAAACAATGTCCCACATAATATTTATATTGCTCTGGCTTCTTTGTTCAATGCAGGTATCAAGCAGGGAATTATTCCAAGTAGGGATGTAGGTACCTACAGTCGGTAATGGTAGGTATATGATCATATCAAAACTATGGCATATCTACCTTTCTAAGATTTATAATCATACGTCATTGTCACAATACAACAACTTCATTTCTCTTTACACAGGATTTGTGATTGTCCTCCAAACTGATATAGGTATGTGGACTATTTGGGTTTTGGGAATCTGTTACCTATGGATATCCCGCCGATAGCGGGGACAGTGGCGGGGTTATGTGGGCCTCGCACTCACTAAAACCCCACGGTGACCAGTCGTGCGTTATTGGACGGACCACCGGAGCAGCCTGAGCTCCCACTCCATGATGGGTGGCGATAGACGCAGCCCCTAGCTCATGATAATAGATACTAAGCTTATCACTTATGCATTTAAATTGTTTCACGAACAAATTTGATTTTTCATGAAAACAGCACAAACTCGCCGAACGTGCATTCGCGATTCGACTGCGCAACTAAACTACTGCCGCCTCAGTCCGACCACTACTGCGGATCTGATTCCGCACAACTGACTGAACGCTATCTTAGTTGCGTACATTTCACTCATAGCCTTGTTAGGTTATACACATCTACATTTCCCAACGACCAGAACAAAATATTCTACATACCCATACTAAAAAAAAATGCGTTTTTAGAGCCTGCACCAGATAGTACGAAACTTGACAATACATTCTACATTGATAAATATCTGCTATTTCGGACACCCCTGCAACATACAGTGAAAAACGTTTCTAATATAAATTCCCGAAAATGTTATTATAACCAATAGAAACACAACACTTACAATCTAGAGTTCTAAACCACAAGTAACTTCAATCACAAGCAAACAATATGGGTTCTTTTTAATCAGATGTTGTCCATGATTGTAGATAGATGGTATTTGCAATTGGTTCGCGTCTATCATTAATTAGACACATTTAAACATTAGATTCATGTTAAGAGAACCCTGATTTCGTAAAGTACTTCTATGTCATAAAACATTGTACATTTGTGTTTAACAATATGTATATTACTTATTAATCTTGTATAGGCAGTTATTCATTCACAACATTAACAATAAACTTTATAGTTTTCTAAAGAAATGGACATACATAGGTAAATATCTATCTTATTATGTAATAAATTAACACATTACTTCATTAAAATTTTAATTTAATGCCAAATACAAACATGTCACACTATTAAGCTAAATGTTGGGGACATAAGGTCTGCGTGCAACTGAATGCACGGACCGTGGTAGGTCGGGGCACCCCACCACCTCGACTGCGACCGGCGGATCACTGGCACTACTATAACTACATCAATACTAGACTTCCACACCACTTCTCGACTGCATACTACATCTTTTTGTCTACTTGTGTTGAAAGCCAATTGTCTTTCACAATTTGCCATTGCCTTTCGGAAATATACTACTGCAACAGCAATACAGACCAGTGTTTTATTCCTGAGCTCAATAATAATAATAATCTTTAATAAATATGGAAAATAATGTACTTATGGACTTATCTAAGCAATAAATAATTGATCATTCTGCTTGTTTCCAGGTTTTAGCACCTACTTATCATAATTACATTTAGAAAAAAATTTTGTAAGTGGCATTCATATTATTGCTATGGATACTATTTCTCAACCTGCAGCACCAGTCCTGCTGCTGAGATGTTGTCTCCAGCTCCAGCAGTGAGCTGTGCCTCGGTGCAAATTAGAACAGGAGCAAGACAAATCTCTACTTGTTCACCGCTTAAGACTTCATTCCAACAAGGCACTGGCTTTTGTGGCTCAAAGAACATCCTTTGTTCATCAGTTTCAGTGCTAGTTGAGAAACTGCCGTCAAGTAACAATTTCGCCTTTTCAAGATCAATGTCAGTGTTGTTGCAAACATACCTGTGTGCCGTCAAGGAGGCTTTCGCAACTGCAGCTTTTGTCCTAGTCCATGGTGAGTTTTTGACTGTCATTATTGCTTGATAGGCCAGAGTATGGACATGTATGCGGCTTAGACTTCTACGGCTATTGTGTTCCAAGTTCTTAAGCTTAATAATAGAGAATGTCTTTCTCATCTGATCAAGTGCTGTAGCTATTCTTGGATTAGAGTCTGCTACAACACTTACCTTCCCATATTCCAAAACACTATAAAGATTAGCCAGCTCCTGTTCATTCATACCTACTGAATCTACATATGGCAGTACTTTTTCAGTCAAATGGAGTAGCAAGTCTAAGTCAACATAACTAGCCATTTCAAAATGTGTTAATGTAGATAAAGGCAAAGATAAGACTTGTTGTTTGACTAGGTCCAGACGTTCAGCTCTCAAATCTATAAGAAAACAAAAACAAGATTAAGACTTTTGGTAAATACATAACATTTCCCACAAATCTACCCATACAAATATCTATAACACATAAGGTAATGAACTACATACCTTTTCCATTATTACTTTCAAATGGGAAATTATCCATCATTTGGAAACCACTAATGACTAGCAAGTTTGGCTCAAAAGCTGGCAAATGTTCGCCAAATTTCTCCAGTGAAGTGATTAATGGATTATTGTCATCATTGTGAACAATGTATCTATTTGCTCGGGGAGCTTTGTAGTTACCAAAATATTCATCTGCTTTGTACTCTAAAATCATATGTATATCATCTTTAATTACTTCATTATTTTCTAAACCAACTATTTGAATTTCTTTTGGAATGTACTCTTTTAGTTTATCACTCATTTTGGCAGCCAATAACACTCTCCATCCCTCGAAATGGAACCTATTACTCATTAAAGGTGCATTCCCTCCAATAGACCACTTAGTGTCTGAAAGCTTCAGTGCTTGTTCTACCATGGTGTCATACAATTGACTGTTGGAAACAAAACGCCTGAAACAAAGAATATTATACTGAGTATGTGTGTGAAAGATAAAAGTTGATAGTATGAAGTATAAAACATCTTAGAGCTATCTATAATGTACAGTAAAATAGATAGTTATTTAGTAATCATATTCCGAATATGTCCCACTCACTACAGACATTCAGTGAATTAACATATTATGGACTAGGTAAGTTTTTCAATGTTAGATTACTACATTATACACAACATGTATAAAGCTGAGAGATGGTCAGAATTTCAGAAATCAAATTAATATTTTAGTAGGTTTAGAAGTAAAATATTTTAATGTGTTTGTGCTTTATTGAATACTGAAAATGTATCTGCACTGTATACACCACATAAGTAGTACATACTTTACTTTTACTCTGTACTGTTTAAAATTGCATTTTCCATGGACATTAACTAAAACATATGAAATATCAACTTACTCTGCCGCTGCACCATGTTTGAAGAAATATGTAAAACTTTTTAAAAATTCTTCTTTGCTAGATATTTTATTGAAATGCTCCGGTTCCCCTCTCAGGTCTTCTATTGATAAAAGTGCAGTTGCATTTACAAAAAGGTCATGACACGCGCCATATCCCACTGCGACTCTTGGCTGGTGCACACCAACCCCCACAGAATTATCTCGCTCTAAAGCTAATAAATGATCCTTTATAGGTACCAGTCGTGGATCCAGCGAACTATTTGGACCGTAAAATATTCCATAAAATACAATAGTAATAGATATAAATGACACCAATTTTTTAAAGAGATTGTCGCCAAACATCTTCGTAAAGGCTTGGAATGGATGATGAATAAAATTAAATGTGGAAATGCTGCTTGAGATCAATTCTTTGCTATTTTACGCCACGTCACCTCATTTTCAGGACAATATAATAAATGTAAATAATTATGTGTGATAAAACGTATGTCTCGAATGCCGAAACCTGTCGAAACAACAAGAAATATTAATGTGTGCTTGTTGTTTGTCTGCTTACGCATGACGTGACTGACAGAAATGCTTGACATTGACAACACGTCAATGACAAAAAAATGAGAGTAAGTCTCAGATCTATAGAATAGTCTGTGGTCACAAACAAAATATGTTCGAAAACTAAGCAAAAACCAAATACGGGTAAAGCCATAAAGCTTGGAACAAGGCCACAATACAGCAGTCCTTGACCTACGTTCATACAGATACATACATACACTTACTCATAGGTACACTTCACGCCTGTCTCCCAGAAGGGTAGGCAGAGACTACAGATCTCCATTTGTCACGGTCCTGACATACCCCTTTCGCTTAATCTACATTCATACATCTTTTCATACATGACCTTCGGTTTCTAGTACTTTTCACGCCACCTTCCGCCAGGACATCACCAATCTGGTCAATGTATGTCCTTCTGGGGCGACCTCTACTCACCTGGCCCATTACATCACCCATATAAATCTCTTTCGTTAATCGACTTTCATCCATTCTCTCCATATGCCTAAACCACCGAAGCATGCCCTTTTCAATCTTAGTCACTACATCTTCTTTCAAACCGCAACTTTCTCTTATCACACTATTCCTTATCCTGTCATTCAATCAATGTCACGCCTTTCGTGCTCCGCAATGACCGCATTTCTACGGCAAAGTAAAGTCACTTTTATGCTTCTTCTGCCATACCCAACTTTCACTCTCGTACATTAAGGTAGGTGCCAGTACAGCATCATGGACAGCCAATCTTGCCTTTTTAGAGATGAATTAGCTCTCCATAACACTGCGAAGGGCACCGTTAACCTTATTACCCGCTCTCACTCTTCTTTCAATATCTTTGGATGTAGGTATTTTCACATAAGTAAGTACATACACTTCACGCCTTTTAATGCCAAAGCGGGGTAAGCACTTGCCCACGGTTCACCAAGCGTATTCAACCCAACGGGACAGGGAGTGAACCCTTATCTATAGGGTCCACACACCTTGTCGTGCGCGGGTTTCATCACGCGAACCAAACGGTTTGCGTCTACTTTCATAGTGCGAACCGCCAGCTGCTGTTTCCAAGCTGCCCGAAGGCCGATCGATCCGATACACCTCAACGCTTGAAAAAAGGTGACAGTAATTTACACAATACCCCAAATAATGCCAGGAAACCAAGCATACCTTAATAACATTAGAGTATGACCTGAGATTATTTTGACATTTAGTTTGAAATATCTCAATGGTAAGGAAGATACACAGTGACAGCAATACACCTATCGCTGACTGATTGTTGGTGACTCCGGTTGGATGTAGAAGGTTCGGGAGTCTGACGCGGTCGCATCGCCTCAGTATAGCCATATGAGACAAAATAAGTAATAAAGAGAAACTCTGGGTCCGGTTCCTCAGCGGAAGTTTGATGAACAACGCAACTTGCACATTTACAATATGGTTTGTATTTAGGTCTACTTACTTGTCTGGGAGACAAAATAATCGAACCACTAAGTAGTTAATGTTCCTGCTTATTTTGAAGGGTCCAAAATATAAGACATGTTGTGGACACTTCTGGAAACAACGTCCAATTAAAAATGTTAGAGAAACTCGTGAAAGTCACTTATCTACATTTCCCCAAGGAACTCTATGGACATAAACGAAAAAAAAACCTTTTCATATAAATTGGCAATCAGCTGATCGGTAAGTTTGTATGAAGAGGTATTTTTTTTTTAATTTTTGACATAGGTATCCTTGGGGAAAGATGTTTGGTTTCACTGAATATTTACTCCACCCATAGAAGGATAGCTTTACGGAAAAGTCTCATACATAATAGGTAATATCTACAACCGAAAAGCACATCGTTGTTGTTTAATATTCTTAACAGTTACACGAGTGTTCCACCTTTTAAATACACTTCACGCCTTTTAATCCTAAAGCGGGGTAGGCAGAGGCACTTGCTAAGCAAATGCCCACATTTCACCAAGAGTGATGTGACATTTCACCATTTAACCCGACGTGACAGGGGTTGAGCCCATATCAACCACCTTAGTAGGGGTTTATATCTTAGGTGTATGCCTTGTCTTCCTGCGTCTTTAAAATTACAAATTCTTCAAAGTCCTATTAATCACTAGGACGTCTGTCCACAATAATTGTTAATTCTCAGCAATTATTTAATTTGGGACAGGGTCTATGTAAGTTATTGATCAATTGGTAGGAGATAAAATCGACCGACTGGTACTATTCACGTAATGAAATTCAAACACACAACTCAAAGTTCAAAACGTTCAACGCTTAGATTTAATATGAATCATCATCTGAAAGCATACTTAAGGACAAGATAGGTAGATAATTAATTTAACTAGGTAGATAGGTGGAGGTACCCTGGTAGGCTGTAAGTTCTAGCTACATTTCATAATCAACATAGGTAACCATAGTTATATCGTAAAAAAACTTAACGCTTTTTTTTTCTAAAAGGTCAATGAGTAGGGCGACGAAAATAAATATCTTACCTGGTTCGTTAAATATGTATGTTTAAGTAGACTTACATAAACTGGAATAGGTTGTGAATCCCACGTGCGTTTATAACGCCTCCACACCTTTACACAATATGACAAAAACTTGGAGTCACTTTCTATTTCTTTTTATTAGGTCGTCCGAGTCGCAGTGTGGGTGGAAGCGCCCACTCTTATGCTAACCTAAATACATTGCAATCGAAATGCATTTTTGGCCCTTCGTGTCTCATGTAGGTAGGTAGTGAATACCTGTATTGTAGACAGGTAGGGCAGGAAAACAGCCTATACCTACCTATTTATATCAAAGTTAAGAATCGAATGGTTAATAATAGGTTAGGTATTCTGTCTACTTAGGTATTTATAGGCAAGTACTTACCTACCTGCTTACTTAAATTGAATGATTTGATATGGAAAAAAAGATTTGGAAGGGCTCGTTTTTACCAAATTTCATAAGAACTAACGTTTGGATAGGTACCTATACCTAAATGAAACCAGCCTTCCGACCTACAATACGCGAAATTACACGATAAAAGTAGCAAAATACTTGGTACACACATCAAATTTGTCTAGGGATCAAGTATATTTTAGAAGATTGAAATCAAGAATATTTTTAACAAAAACTGAATTCATACCTAATTTATTTTAAATGTGGTGATAAGTCATTGATACAGGCATGGGGAATTTGGTAGGAGACCGACCCAGAAGGTTAGATTTGATTTAAATAGGTACATTCGATTTTTTTTTAAAGAAAAAAATGTTCTTGATCCCTAGGCACTTTTGATGTGTGTAAATCAGTACCTACCTACGTATTTCAGTGCAATATATTATTTTGTTATTCTATTGTAGCCAGGTAGAAACCTGTCCTACCTTACCCCCTAAAATAACATGCATTTTTTTTCTTTATTAATATAGGCAGGAGAATAAAACGAGTTCGAAGAATGTGATTTTGCATGTAGTCGCAAACAAAACCTCTACCCAAATCGAAAACTAATTTACAGCCTTGATTTTCACATTGCTCTCTTGCGCAACCCCAAATATATCTTAATAAGTGTCAAGCAATAAAGAACCAAAAAGTCGTATCACGCCGTATGCCCATTTTAGCCTTAAGCGGATTGCTGTCGGACCAAATATAGCCAAGCATGACAGAGTCTGAATTATTCTGATTACTGAACATGGCACACAACCGAAATGGAAGTACTTGTACTTACCGTTGTGGAATATGCCTTTACGCTGTGACGTTTTATGCATAAAACTGTCCATCAAAAGGATGCATTTCATTTTAGAGCTTGCGGCTTATATGGTGGGTTCTGCGAGTGCTGCCACATATGGCAACTTGTCTTCTGTAGGTACAAGAACATTCACCAGTGTACATTGAACGACTGGTTTAAGTTACCTATACAGCTTAGTTTAGCTGTGGAACTGTTTATTTACCTACCGGCATACAGTCATCGTTCGAGCGAAAACGAGCGTTACAAGTAAGCTAGGTAACACGCTATTGGAAGCATCTTAAATCTATCTTACCTGTTATCTCCTTCATTCCTAAGTGGGGCGGATTAAATCTTTATTAACCCTAATTGAGTTCCTAAGTAAATACTTCACGCTTTTAAATTCCACAGGTAGGCAGAGGCACTACTACTAGGTAGTAGGTAATTTCCCACGGTTCACGAAGCGTATTTAACCCAACGTGACAGGGGGTAAGCCCATCGCCAATAAAGGGTTCACACACCTTGCGGTGTGCGAGTTTCATCACGATATTGTCCTTCACCGTACGAATGTTGCGTTGCGTACGTACGTACGTAAAAAAATGTTGCTGATTGATTGTTTAATTAATGGGATTTCTCGCCATACTCCCGATATGATTTCTTAGTTTGTTTTAAGTGCTTACTTATTATTGTATTGTTATAAATACAGGGATAATCCCACCACCACCCAAGCCCTGCCTGCCTCTCGGCGTACGGGCCATATTGTATTGTGATAATAGGGATCATCAACACATAGTATAAAACAAAGTCGCCTATCGATGTCTGTTCCTATGTACATGTGCTCACATCTTTAAAACTACGCTACCGATTTTGATGCGGCTCTTTAATAGATATAATGATTCTCAATGAAGGTTTATATTATGTATAATACATGTAAGTACCTACTTATATAATATGAGAGAAACTCTGTTAATAATGCATATTGGCAAAACAACGTTTGCTGGGTCCGCTAATGAACAATAAAAACAATTCTGGCTTTTAGCTCTCAGGGTCTCATGCCGTGTGTGTGCCTCAAATTTTTTCGCCACCAAAAGATAATGTTCATACACACTACTGCTATCTATATATCTTACGTTTTATAGTGACCCACACACATATTATAATGAAATTGATTTATTGTTTGTCATTGAAAGAAATCGTAATGGTTGAGCGATCACGTCCGGATATGAACACACCTAGTGTGGGATTGTGGGTAGATAAAGGTACGTAGCGAAACAGTCTTAGTTATTCTATCCTAAGACTGTTTCTATCTACATCTTACTTAAATAAAAAGACGCCTGTCAGACACATACCTACATAATCACTACCTCAAGTGTTATTTCAAGAGATTTTACGATACACGCATGGAATTACCTAGCTACCGCAGATGCATATTTACCTACATAGGTAGATTGTTTGGTGCTCTATCTTAATTACCTACGGCTTAACTATGGAGACAAATTAGTTTAGTAAAATAAAGAAGTAAAGAACGTCCTTCATATACTAAAAAGATCTTACACAAGTTAGTGATGATATTGTATCACATACTTACATTTAACCTCAGCAAATAACACAGTAGAATTGTGAAAACCTAAGAGGCAAAGTTATTAATCTAATATCTTATTGGCAATTGAGCCAAGTATTTAGGTATAAAGAATTCCAAAAAAACACCGGTCAACTAAATTCGCTTTAAGCAAATTACTAACACTTCCTTCATATATTTGACAATTCGCATTAGCATAATGCTATTTTGGATGCACAGATAAATTATTGCCTTTAAACCTAAAGACACCTCTATGTTTATCTTACGCTATAGCACCTTTACTAAGGTAGGTACTAGATATTTATCCAGTATTTGTAACGTACCATAAAAAATACAGACATTTCTGTAAACAATATAAAATTTATTATCACATAAGTTAATTAACAACATTTAAATAAGTAAATAGGCATTATTAGCGATATGCGTAGTGAACTTTAGTTAAATTAACCTAAGTAGGTAATAGTTAGCTATTAATATTTAAGGCACTCAAACACGTCACAATTTAGGCAAAAGTTCGATCCATATATTCACATTCGAATTCCGCGAAGAACGAATGGAAGGGTGAGAGAGAGTCCTCCGCAAATTCAGATGTAGTCTCAGCGGAGAATTCTGAGAGGTCCGAAGAGTGCGGCGAGGGCCAACGCTCCAGCTGACTTTCCTGTTGGTCCACACTAGAGCCTCGCAGCGCAGCTGATAGTGCTGATATGTACCGCATAGCCAGTCTCAAGGTGGTGATCTTCGTGAGTTTCTCACATGGCACAGAATTCCCGGTGATGGCGGCAGCCGGTACCGCCTTCCGCAGCGTCTCGAACGCTCGATTGATCTCACGCATTCGACTACGTTCGCGAGCATTGGCTGTCTTCCGACGATATTTGCTGAGTGGTTGTGGAGTACGGCGCGCGCGCGGCTCCCGCGACCGCGTGGCGCGGGGCCTCAGCTGATACGTATCGTGTTCAGGCATTGAATGCCAGCCACACGACTGCTGCGCCCCACGCGACGCCTGCGCACACCACTTGAAAAATACGCTCACTCCACTGTGCCCCCGCTACGTTCATGTACATACAAGGAATAAAGTATTTCGCGAACATATTATAGGTGGCTATATTACTCAGAAGCGAAATTCGTGTCCTTACGTAGCTGCTTTTTATGGCTCTATGATGTCATCTCGTAACGTAAACAACTGCACTGACACAATTTCCAACATTTAATCTTTAGTGTTTATAAAAGGAAAATAAGTGGAAATAAATATTGGTATAGTAGGTATGTATAGTCAGTAAGCACTTGGCTTGCGCAAGACAACATGATTGCATTGAAATAGGTATAAGTCAATTTAAAACGAAGCCACTACCTAGATAGGCATAATTTATAGGTGTTATAATTAACTGCTTCAATGAATAATACAAACAAAAATCTCAGAATCTTCGTCTGGTTCACATTAATTTAACGATACCTACCTACAGTCAGATATTTTGGTATAAGTACTTACTTAAATTGATTAAATACCCACAAAATCGTTAAACAGTTTTTCCACTTTTTGTCACGACTGTACATAATTCTAGTAATGAATGAATAAGAGGTTGCATTGAGTATATTTGTTAAAAATTTGCATACTCGATTTGGTATTTCCGCTGCCAGCCTCCGCCGACCAGTGGTGCCTAATCATTACTGACCTTGCTGCGGAAATGTATGTATGTACCTACCTACATTTAATAGCGTAGGTTGTCCCGTGGGCGACCTAAACTGTCGTAAGGCTATGCTTATTTATTGTTATTTTTCGATCATTAACACTTGTGCAATTAAATTAACCTCCGCGATGCCTCCGCGTTATTTGTTGTCCTATGACACATAATATATTAATAATACCTACTATAGATACATACTTACTAGTACGTAAGCGGTAAGAAGTCTACACACAAAAATCATGTTATTTTATAAGGCACCAACATAATCTATTATATAAAAATCAAAGCCACTTGTCGTTGTCATTCCATAACTCCGGAACGGTTCCTCCGATTTCGCTAATTCTTTCTTTTTTGTGCTTATTAATGACAGCAGAAGGTTCTTATGAAAGAAAAAAATGACATCCACTGCTGGGCACAGGCCACCCTGGAGGTTATAGACTAAAGACAGACAACGTCTGTCGAGTCCACTAGTCTATTCTATTATATAAAAATCAAAGCTACTTTTCGTTGTCCGGAACGGGTGGACCGATTTCGCTAATTCCTTCTTTGTTATGCTTATTAATGACAGCAGAAGGTTCTTATGAAAGAAAAAAATGACATCTACTGCTGGGCACAGGCCACCCAAGATATTCATATTAATAGTTAAAACAGGACAACGTCTGTCGAGTCCACTAGTATTTGTAATAAAGTTACATAACATAGGTAAAACTTACCTACTTACAAATATTGGGTATACACATCAATGTCGATCTACAAACATGGTACTTGCGTTAAGCATAATATCTAGGTTTCGTTATAATATTTTAAAGTCTCAAACGAGTGTCAGCAGTTGATACAATAATGCTTTTTTTAAATTGACTAGGTAACTAGTATTTTTGGTATATTACATTGAATAAATTATAGAGAAATATAACAATAAATTCTATGATTTATGTAAGTATCAACATCTTATTACTAAAGTATGTATAATTATTATGACACATAAAAGTTAAGCAGATACAATGTAAATACCTCTTCTTGAATAAACTATGTACCTAGTTAGCAGATTATACTAAGTAATTACACATAGTAAAAATAGTATTATGGCTACTTCTGCATACACAGTTTAATGCAAATATTCAATACACATTGAAAAAAAAACAATTTTATACAATACAGTTTTGATTACTATCCTGGTATGTAAAAAAATATTGTGATAAAGTTCTTACTTGAATGTACAACATATGTGCCATGTGCTATACCTCAAGTAAGAGCTTACAATAGAACACTTAGGCCTTCTTACTTAAAGTTAAAGGCTCAATAACATTAGTAACACAATACAATCAACATTATAATATTATGTTAATAACTAAATAATAGGTTTATAATATTCTTTTT
>SJJU01009249.1:0-18116 GCA_012932125.1 Conopomorpha cramerella | reverse complement strand
GGCATACATAGGGACAGACAGCGGAAAGCGACTTTGTTTTATACTATGTAATGATATATGCTGATGATGATTATGCTGAAACTTATGTTGTTCCATTATAAGGAAGTCAGGATTCGATGACGGCAGACCAGATGGATGATGGTCAAACGCTTGTACGTTGTGATAAAAAAAAAGTGAAGGAAGTACTAGTACAGGTACCAGTGGCGAAGCCATGAATTTTTGGGAAGGTAAGCCGAAAAACTTACCTAGGTACCAAATGCGCCGTAACAGTATGTTCAGGTACAAAAATAAGTAGGTACCTACCTAAACATCTGTATATTTTCAGTAAGTTTGAAGGTAAGCCGATGGGAATCGGCTTATTAGGTAGCTTCGCCACTGACAGGTACTATTTGTAATTGGTTCTTTTTAACTCAATATTGTTCACCGGGTATATAGGCGAAGGTTCTTTTTTTTCTCAATAATGATACTTGTTGATCCACGCATTCTGAAAAACCTTATCTACTTTACACAAGCTGGTAGATCCGCATACTTGACTCAATATCCAAAATAATCTGTAAAGTTTTGAAGTCGTTAGAAATTCGTAAAGTTTGCTTTATACCAGTCACAGGTGGCAGCTTGGAGCGGAGCCCAGTAACACTGAGATTGTCTTGCAAAATTGAGCAAAGTGAAGAAGAAATCGTAGACATAAGTACCTAGGTAGGTATTTTAGGAAAAAATATAACGTCTGCATAAATTTCGGTATTTTTTTTTTACTATGAACAACAGTTTGACCACCATCCTGCCTGATGTTAAGCAGCGATGTGGTACACTTGTTCATTAGGTACCTATTCACCCGCGACTTGAAGACCTTCAGACTGTACTGCGCAGGAAACACAGACTCCGGCAAGTCATTCCACATCCTGGTAGTTCGCACTATGAAAGTAGACGAAAACGTAATGGTTCTCGTAAATATTAAATCCACCTGGTATGGATGACGTGGTAATACATATACCTACTTAACTAGTTACTTTGATCAATAATAGGTAGTGTATCTCTGAAATTCGGAAACTAAGCCGCTGGGAATCGGGTTATACGGTAGCTTCGCCACTGGTATCTACCTCTATATACCTACCTATTTACTAGGATTGCCACAAGAGATAGGTAACTACCTAGTATTGTAATAAAACACATGTTTTTTTATTAAATATCAATCCATTTAATACTAGCTGACCCCGCTAACGTTGTTTAGCCTCTTACTAATATTATAAATGGGAAAGTGAGTTTGTTTGTTTGTTCCGCTTTCACGCCGTAACTACTGAACCGATTGTTTTGAAACTTAGTTAGAAGTCCGATTTAAATAATAGGGTACTTTTTATCCCAGAAAAAATTGATATTCCCGAGGTAAAACATATATTCCTTTATAATATTCCTTTTTACCGCAATATAACCCAAGTCCACGCGGGCGGAAAGCTAATTTTTACTAAATTTGAAAGTAACGATGTTTGTTACGCTCTCACTCAAAAACCACTTGACCAATCATCATGAAAATATGTACACATGTTTTAGGAGATACTAGAAGCAACATTACACGACATAAAACATTTTTGCGTGCATATAATAGAAGAGAAACACTATTAATAATGTAGGTTTAATGGCAAAACAATGTTTACCGGGTCAGCTAGTAAATTTGTAATTTTTACTTATCATTGAAATCCGTTCAGTATTTGTGTGAGAGAGAAGGAAAACTCCACAATGTAGCTTTAGTGGCATTCATAGATGATCTTCATTTTATAATATCTTCAACCTACTTAAGCCACAATATGTTATGACAAAATGTCACTTTATTCTACAATCGTTAAATTTATGAAATACTAGCTGGCAAACGTTATTTTGGTAACATTAAAATACGTATATATAAAAATCAATGCTACTTTTCGTTATAATGTTATAACTCAACAATGCCTTTGCCGATTTGGCTAATTTTGGTCTTGAATTATTCGTGGAAGTCCAGAGAAGGCTTGTACGTAGAGAAAATTAAAAAAAAAGTAAGTGTATGTTACTTTTTTTGCTGTGACTGGACACAGGCCACCCTGGAGGTTATACTAATTTTATATTCATTAATGGTTAAGACAGAACAACTTCTGATGGGTCCACTAGTATATTATAAATTGCAGAACAAAAATTAGTCTAAATTTTATTTCAGTGTGTAAGGTATCTGAGTACTAAATAACAACCAAAACTATCCAGCCGTTTTGACGTGATTCGCGGACAGAGAGACATTTTTTCCAAAAATATGAAATTCGGCTTCTGTAACGGCAACTTTGATATGCTCCACGTGGTTTTCACGTAAAAAGAATCAATGTACAGTTTTGGATCCCGAACAGTTTTATTATAATATAGATAGATAGAAGACCCTGTTTTTTTTTAAAGTTAAGCTATTAATAAAGGATACATTTTCCCGCTTCATCACCCTACATGCATTTCCATCCTAACAATAAAATGAAAATTTTCCTTACTCTCGCATCGTAGAACCTTTCTAGAGACGGAGACACCCGTATGTGTAATGTGATTAATAACCCCAATCCCTCAGAAATGTACCCCCAAAGTGGATACTATCTATCTGGAAGAGTTTCCTCCGGGGGCCCATCTTCAATAAATTTAGCATATTTTATCTACCGATTCGTCTTTCCGCCTGCGGGGTCGCCTTGTGAGAACGTGCCTAATGAGATATTGACTGTGTTTTTGCAGCGTTTTTATTCGATGATTTATAGGTACTAGTGGCAAAGCTACTCCGGTAGTGAAAAATAGGCACTTAACCAATGCTTATTTAGATTTTTTATTTGTCTTACTTATTGGAGCTATAATAAGTCCCGACGCTACTTAATTTCCTTGAAAATATTTGTTAATGTGCCTGGCATAGGCTTGTCTTGTATACTGGGTTACCCCTACTAGGTACTAGTTCCAACTAGATCCACCATTTAATGCGTGTAAATAAACCCCCAGTCATCATCATCAGCCATGTGACGTCCACTGCTGGACGAGTGCCTCCCCAAAAGATTTCCATGATTATTTGGTGGGAAATGCCAATAATCTCCACGCTTGGCAGGCGCGTTGGCGATCGCAGTGGTGTTGTTGTTTAACTCACGGAGAACACTGCTGCCCGTCCTCTGGAGAGTTCCCTCGGTCGCCTCTTACGACTGGCCTGGCTGGGGTAGTGACACATGTATTCTATACCGTCACCACACGGTTTAACCCGGCTAAGTAACGGTATAAACCGTGTGTGTATAGACTACTTAATTCCGAGTAAATTCTTAGAAACAGTTTGTTGTAGTAACAGTTCCTCACTTTGACGAGCCCTATTATATGAGTATACATGCACGTATAGCACGCAGAATAAGCTAACCTGTTTACAATATTTCCAGTGACGGCGGAAGTATATTCGATGGCTCATTAATTTAACAAAATTGATAATAACGTCCCCAGTTCGTTGACAGATGTTTGCTGACCTGGATGGGCCGGACCGATTGCTCAAAAAAACAATTTAACTGTGCGTATTAATGTCAAGAGAAGGT
Source organism: Conopomorpha cramerella (assembly GCA_012932125.1). Classification (NCBI taxonomy): domain Eukaryota; kingdom Metazoa; phylum Arthropoda; class Insecta; order Lepidoptera; family Gracillariidae; genus Conopomorpha; species Conopomorpha cramerella. The sequence goes on along the minus strand of SJJU01009249.1, from coordinate 14,565 downwards.
TCTAAAGAAAGAATAAGCAAATAAAAAAATATAAAAATAAGCAAATTACACGGGAAATTAAACTAATTCGAATAATTAAGACAGGGCAACGTCTCTCGATTCCACTAGTTTTGAATACATAGTATAACATAACTAGTGGACGCCCCGCGATTTCATTCGCGTAGTTTAGTACCTGCATCCTATATTTCAAGCGTCAAACTTGAGCGGTTTATCATACAAACGTTTTTTCCCGATAACTCCCGTTCCCATGGGAATTTTCCAATAGCCTTTTGCACCTAAGCTTTAAGTGTACTAAGGTACCTGCATCCCAAATTTCAAGCGTCTACCTTGAGCGGAATAGATTTTTCATACAAACGTTTTATCCCGTTAATTCCCGTTCCCGTGGTAATTTCGGGAATTCCTTCTTTAGTGCACCCCTATGGTACCTAAGCTACGTCCGTTCCAAATTTCAAGTCCCTACGTTAAGCCGTTTGGGCTGTGCGTTGATATGTCAGTCAGTCATTCAGTCAGCTTTTCCTTTTATATATTTAGATACCCGCTGTTTGTGCCTATAAATTCTCAGATCTTTAAACTACGTAACGGATTTTCATGCTGTGTTCTTTAGTAGACAGAGTGATTCTTGAGGAAGGTTTACATATAGACACAGAAACCCTGTTAATAATGAATATTGGCCAAACAACGCTTGCCGGGTCAGCTAGTTGTTAAAAGATCCTATTTAAATTTGTAATATATTTATTTTACCTAGTTACACAGAAGCTGGTTTAAGCCAAACTCGATTTTCCCGCTTTGGCCCTTGTCAATGTCATAGTCAGGACTAATTGGGAATAAACACCTGCCAGGGAATTATCTCGGAACTCTGTATAATGGCACTTCAGCCAGACTGGGATCTCTGTTGCGCCGTCAATTTGGTTTGTTCTATAACTTGATGAACAACTCTTAGTTAAGATAAGCTGTAACTTGTAAAGTTGGTTTATTCACAAAGTAAGTATAGTCTGTTTAATAATTCGACGAATGATTTGACAGTTCGTATCACATACGGATTTTGTTTATAATAGGTACATTATTTAGGAGGGAAATTATACTTTCATTTGATAGTTTTAATTCGTTAATTTCAATCCACGTTTCGCACGCTTACGACCAGGGGGTCAAGTCTGCTAACACTGTGGTAGTTGTTTCGCTCTGGCATCGCAGCTGCAAACGACGTGCATCGCTACTTTACTACAGACGACAGTGGAATGAAAGTAACGAAAACAGCAACGCACAACGTTTGCCGCTCCGACGCCAGAGCGATGCAACTACAAGCAGCGCAGCAGGCTTGGCCCCTAGGCTCGCCTCTGGACAAGCATCTATAGGCGCAGCAGACCAAGGATTAGCTGAAGGGGATGATGGATCATGTTGTGAGGAAAGGACGTACCTGGAGTTGGGAGGAGAAATAAGGGTAATGATATCACAGCATGGAAGGATATGGTGACGACATCTCGGGGGCCGGGGTCCGGGGATTCATCCGGACTGGATATAATCAAGAAACAGCGCCAGTAAGATTTAGAAGTATGTAGTAGGTGGATAAGACTAATGTGTGTGAATGAGACGAAGCGAAAGCCACGCATGGCACGTACTCCGCGTATTGGTCGGGAGTGCCGCATTGCCAGCGTGCATGCCAAGGCGTTGGTCTTGTTTCTCAGAGCGAATAGCAGGATGTTTGAAGAACTACGAATGCGTGAACCCCAGATTCATATGGGCGAGACTCAAAGTTGGCATAAAGTACTTCGTAGTTCGTGTTGGGTATATATGCGCCAGACATTTCTCAGACAATAAGAGAAAGAGAAGAATTCTGGGAGAATGTTAGGTATGCGCTGTTAGAATGTAAGAGAGTAGATGAATGGGGTATGTCAGGACCGTGACTAATCGAGAGCTGTAGTATCTGCCTACCCCTCTGGGAGAAAGGCATGAAGTGTATGTATGTATTACCAAACACAATTGGATTTGCAAGCCGCGTAGTACTTCAGTCTGTCTCTTTTCCACCAAATTGTATGGAAAATGGCTAATTAGATGAAAAAAATAATGTCAAACGATTACATAACAAACCACGGATGGCGCTGATGAAGCTAAAAAAGTTGATTCAAATTGTGCGGTCAAGAAAAAAAAATCTATAGCTTTATCTTTGTTTTCTTTCTGGCTGGTTACCTATGTATAAAAGCAATGCGTACTTGTGCGGTCTTTAGCTGTGAAAATAATAATAAAGTATTGATCAATTCAATCTTTTGTAGCTTTGTAAGCGCCATCTGTCATATAAACAAAACATCATAATTTTTTCGTTTTTTATTTTTTTATCCAATAGCTCATTACGTACTTCTGGACCCAACTGTCACTTTTATTACCAATATGACAGTTTACAGTAAGGGACAGGAAACATCAATGTTTTCTAGAGTAAAGGACAATTTTGTCCTTTACTATTTCACTTTGTGCATGTTTTTCATACTGTTGTCTATGTTAATTCTAAACGTCATTTACAGATTCTAGCTGGCAAGTCTAGTTGTTTGTGGTCTGAACATTAAGCACCATGGGGAATTTTCTTTGACTGTTTTCTGACATATTTTCGGGCTAAGATTATTATTACTGTCAATTTTTTTTTGGAAAGTATGACAGTAATGACATTTCTAAGCCCGAAAATCTGTCCGAAAAACGACAAAGAAAATTCCTCATTTCCTACGTAAATTAGTCTGTATTCAGAGTGTAGGAAAGCAAAGGACAACATTTACTATAATGCGGGGAAATTAAGTGAGATGAAAAAAAATTTGTGCGTGTACTAGTGTACACACGTAAGAAGTGAAACTTCTTTATGGCCTTATTTTTCGCAAAATGATCTACATGCAACTTTCCAGAAATTGGTTAAATTAGATAAAGTTTAAACAAAAGGATTTTATTATCATAGACATGAATACAAATAATCCAATTATTTCACTTTAACTTTTATACATTGACCGATAGTTACAGAAACTGAGGTTAACCTTAAATATCTTAAATTTAAAAAAAGATGGCGCGTAACGGAAATAATATGACGCGATAAAGAAGTTTCACTTCAAAAAACATTTTCATCTCCATACAAAATAGATTTTTTTTGCCTCTGGAGAAGATATTTTGAAGGTATGGAGACAAAAAAAAACATTTTTCATTTCCCCACATTGTCGTCATAGTAAAAGTTGCTCATATTGACGAGCCCAACAACGTTTCTAAGACCATTCATTGCGCGGGGTCCTTTTACACGCAGTAAGAGAGTAAGTCGAAGTATTTTTTCGTAATGGGTCACCAACACAACACCATCACAAACTGAAATGAACTCGGTTAGAGTCGTCGGAAACTGTAGATTTCGTTTTAAAAGGGCATTTACTTTTCATAGACTCTTTCTGTAGATAGAGTCGGAAGTAATAAGTCGTAAATAGCCGTAAAAATCAACCACGAAGCTCTATTTTCATAGATCATAAAACTACGTAATATTATGAACTTTTTATAAGTTTTTTCCCGCTATAAATATCTTTATGACGTAGGGCCCCTGCAGGAATAAAGTTAGGATGGATTTATTAGTTCTCTATTATTATTGTGTCTCGTTTATTTTGGTTTTTAGCCATTGCAAGTTGTTATTGGAAAGGTATAAGGATAATACACGTAAGTAACATATTTAATTTTTTTTTTAAATACTCTTCACCCCTTTTAATCCCAAAGCAGGGTAGGCAGAGGCACTTATTAAAGCAAATGCCCACGGTGAACCAAGCGTATTTAACCCAACGTGATAGGGGGTGAGCCCATCGCCGTTATAGGGTTCACACACCTTTAGTGTGCGGGTTTCATCACGATGTTGTCCTTCACCGTACGAGCGTTGCGTTGCGTACATAGCCTCTGAAAAAGAGTCCCAATGGTACACGTCCAGTAGCCGGACTCGAACCCGCGACCTCTCGGTTACAAGTCAAGTATCCGACAACCTGGACCACAGATGCTGATATATTATAGAATAACATATAACCATTTAAAGAAAAATGCACCGACTTTAACCAGCAGATCGTACTTTTTACTCGCCCATACGATTGTTTAAAGGTTCCCTCATTAAATTATCGATGTAATCATCAATCCTTATAATGATATCACCTTTAAAATGTACCTTTTAAAAAAAAAGTCAAACTTTTGAAGTCACTTAAAAAATAATAATTCATTTGAATTATTTGTATGTAACACTTGCAGAAACTGAATGACAGAAATTAACTCCGCTCAAAATTTGTTTTCCTAATGATGTCGAACTATACTCGTAATTTTATTCGTAAAAAGGATTTTGCAATGGTGATAAACAAATTCAGGACTTCCGCAGAAAAAAGCCAATGCACTTACAGAAATACCTACCCTAGGTAGCTATAAATCAAGCCAACTAAACTTACTCTTTTACCAATATTTCACACAGCAACCTACGTTCCACATTCGGTAAAAAACACACAGGTGGAAAAATGGTATGAAAGCAAAAAAAAATACAGTTCCGTCAGCCAAGTCAGGAACGGCTGGCAAAACTCAATTCCTAGTCACGCATAGCGTAGCATGCACCTGTCAAAAATTGCAAAATGGCGGGAAAATTGTTGTTCCATTTCCACGAGTTTTCACCGTAGGTGTACCTGTCATTTTTAAATAAGTACAAAAGTAAGTTGGCACTTTAAAAAGTAAGGAACCATATCCCTGATTTACCGAGGTAGGTTATTTAGATATTATTATTAAGATTTATAATATAAAACAAAGTCGCCCCCCGTTGTCTGTCCCAAGGTATGCTTAGATTTTTTTTTAGCAACGGATTTTGATGCGGTTTTGTTTAGTAGAAAGAGTGATTCTTGAGAAAGGTTTATATTTGCATATAAATATACAGGGTGTCCCATAACTAAACGTCAAAACGGAACCCATCGACGGGCCTGGTCCTCAGAGTAATCAGAAAAGTAAAAATAAAAAATATCTCTTGTTTTAAAAAAGTTTTTCCAGCACGTGCCTCTGCCTATCCCGCTTTGGGATCATAAGGCGTGAAGTGTATATGTTTTTTACCTCCAGCACTCCAGCAACCTAAAGGTGTTGATAGACTTAAGGATTCACTTGTAATTAGTATATTTGCGAACATTACATCATCGAAAAAATACGGGAACCTATTAGCGTTGTTGAGTTCGACAAATACGTATAAACATTGCGGTGTTTTGTTACAACTAGTGAATATACCTCTACAAGTCTATCTACACCTTAACGCCTAAAATGTGCATATAGCAAACTGCCAAAATGACTGCGTAATCCACTAAAAGGAACCATGTATACTACATAAGTAAGTACTGGAATATTATATACCTAATCCCATAAAAAAATCCTACTTACTGCATTTTTAAGCGACTTCAAACGAGTCTTTCTCAATTCGACCTTCATCTACAGACATATATTTTATGTTTTTTTTTTATATTTGTTCGGGGCATGCTTCGGTGTTTTGGGCAAATGGAGAGGATGGATGAAAGTCCATTAACGAAAGAGATTTATATGGGTGATGTAAGTGACCGGGTATGTAGGGGTCGCCAAAGAAGGACATACATCGGCCAGATTGGTGAAAGTGGCGTGAAAAGTACTCGAAACCGGAGGTCACGTGTGAAAAGATATATGAATGTGACAAATGAAGATCTGTAGTCTTTGTCTACCCGTCTGGGAGACAAGCGTGAAATGTATGTATGTTCGCGGATAACTCGGTCGTTTGTGAACTAATTTTTATGTTTTTTTTTTTGTTCGAGCGTCTGTGGTCCAGTTGGTCGGATCTTTGACCTGTAACCGAGAGGTCCCGGGTTCGAGTCCGGCTACTGGACGTGTACCAATAGGACTCTTTTTCAGAGCCTATGTACGCAACGCAACGCTCGTACGGTGAAGGACAACATCGTGATGAAACCCGCACACCACAAGGTGTGGGAACCCTATAACGGCGATGGGCTCACCCCCTGTCACGTTGGGTTAAATACGCTCGGTGAGCCGTGGGTACTTGCTTTAGCAAGTGCCTCTGCCTACCCTCTTTGGGATTAAAGGCGTGAAGTGTATTTATTTATTTTTATTTTTTAATTATTTTTATTTTCTAGATGGCAATAAAGGCTCTATTCTTCAACCTTCCGCTGGTGCTCAGCATCACGCTGGCAACATCGTTCGAGCCGCTACCTCCGCCGAATACAGTAATCCTAAAGCGCTGCAGCTCTTACCTGGCCGAGTCTGTGGTCATGCTGTGCGACAAGTACGGCGGGACCCCACCTCCTCCAACAGCATATGGCAAGAGAAGTCTTCCGCAGCTTCTCTATGGAGGTGAATTCATTCTGTCATGATAATTTTAACCCTTAATCAGACATGGTTAGGTCTTTTTCTGATGGATTTTGGACTCTATTGACGTTCGTTAATAAAAATCCATCACATAAGCCCGGGTGATGTTTATCGTAAAATCTAGCTTTTAAGTACAATGTGAAATAATTGTTTAATGTTCAAATAGGTATGTGTCCTGTAGTGCTACATAATTTATGTGATTATTCTCGGATAACTTCTCTGAAATCTTGAGATAATTCCAGTGAAGACATTCAATAAGGTTCAAAGTATGTGTTGGTCAAGTGGCAAAAATAGCCATATAGCCATATATTGGTCAATATACTGGGCATTGTTTGATTAAGGGTTAAAGAAAAACGAACATTGTGAGAGAGTGGATGAAAGTCGATTGACGAAAGAGATTTATATGGGTGATGTAATGGGCCGGGTGAGTAGAGGTCGCCCCAGAAGGACATATCAAGACCAGATTGGTGATGTCCTGGCCGAAGGTGGCGTGAAAAGTACTCGAAACCGGAGGTCATGTATGAAAAGATGTATGAATGTAGATGAAGCGAAGGGGTATGTCAGGACCGTGACAAATGGAGATCTGTAGTCTCTGCCTACCCCTCTGGGAGACAGGCGTGAAGTGTATGTATGTAAAAACGAACACACTTCAACTACACATCAAAAGTGTCTAGGGATCAAGAACATTTTTAGCTCTAAAAAAATCTAATTTATTTAAAACAAATTTAATATTCTGTTTTGGTCTCCTACCTAATTCCCCATGCGTGTATCAATGACTTATCAATACATTTTCAATTAATTATTAATGAATTCAGTTTTTGTAAAATATATTCTTGATTGCAATCTTCTAAAATGTACTTGATCCCTAGACACTTTTGATGTGTGTACTACTAGTCGCCTGTCCATAAGATTTCCTAAAGTTTTCCTCGATTTATCTGGTCTTGTATAGTCGTTTGAAGGTGATAAAGAATGTCTTTATCATAGGACCACGTATGAAATTCCTTCTTTCCAACAAAAAGAAATCATAAAAATCAGTCCATAAACGACGGAATTATCCGCGAATAAACATAAAAAAAAATATTTTCAAAGGTGTTTGGTCCATGATAAAGAATTCAGGATTTACTGATTGATGGCAGACCAGATAAATCGAGGGGAACCTAAAAAAATGTTGAGCGTAGGCAACTAGTAATTTTTTTCTTTAAAATTAAAAAAAATACACTTCACGCCTTTTAATCCCAAAGCGGGGTAGGCAGAGACACTTGCTAAAGCAAATGCCCACGGTTTACCAAGCGTATTTAACCCAACGTGACAGGGGCTGAGCCCATCGCCGTTATAGGGTTCACACACCTTGTGGTGTGCGGGTTTCATCACGCTGTGGTCCTTCACCGTACGAGCGTTCCGTTGAGTACATAGGCTCTGAAAAAGAGTCCCATTGGTACACGTCCAGTAACCGGACTCGAACCCGGACCTCCCGGTTACAAGTCAAGTATCCGACCAACTGGACCACAGACGCTCTTTAAAATTCTTCAACCAGACCTTCATTTCAGATCAGGACAACTCCCTCATGCTGCCTGAAACCGAGGTCTTCGACCTGGACATACCCTGGTTGTACCGACAACCCAGCGTGGATGTATCTAACAATAGATTCACCAAGCGTCGGGTTCACAAAGGCGCTTTGGCGGACGAATGCTGCAAGAAACCGTGCTCTGTTGCCGAACTTCTCCACTACTGCCCATCTTTGGCCTAATCCGGGCTTTTTGCATAACCTACATGAGCATTGAGAAAAAAGAAATTAGTTTGTTGTTTTTAAAAAACTGTGGTCCGCGAGGTTGTGTTCTACTTTTCTGAGCCAACTTTAACATTACTTTTTTTCTATTCTTTGTCACCTTTGCGTGCTTCTCATTGAAGTTTAAAAAAAAAACAATCTGTCGAAGATACGATAGACAAGTATTTGTCTCTTTTTGACGCTTTAGAGCCACACAAATTATATAATAAACTAACATACACGGCGAATTCCGTTTCGCCACCAGAGGGCTTCGTTTCGTTTTCCCGCTCTTCCGTTGAATTTTTTCCTGAATTTTCTTTGCTACAAACCTTTCCAACGAATGCAAAACCGTGGAAATCGGTTCGTGCGTTCTGGAGTTATAGCGTCAGGGAGGAAAACTCGACTTATTTTTATATAGTAGATAAATAGTGCTTGTTTCAAGTATCAAAATTATGGCCTATGATTGTTTTTCTTCAGACTCGCTCTTTTGTGGGGGTTTTTTTAAAGAACTCCTTGTTTTCTATTTTTTTTAAACATGTGCAATGATTTTGTCATGCTTTTTCTGAATCACGCATCACGCCTTTTTAATCCAAAAGCGGGGTAGGCAGAGGCACTTGCTGAGCACGCCCCCTGCCCACAGTTCACGAGCGCGTATTTAACCCAACGTGACAGGGGGTGAGCCCATCACCGTTAATAGGGTTCACACACCTTGTGGTGTGCGGGTTTCATAACAATGTTATCCATCAGCGTACTAGCGTTGCGTTGCGTACATAGGCTCAGAAAAAGAGTCCCATTGGTACGCTTCCAGTAGCTGGACTCGAACCCGCCACCTCCCGATTGCAAGTCAAGTATCGGACCAACTGGACCACAGACTAAAGCGAAAACTAAAATCGCCACCGTACCACCAAAAATATGGCCGCTATCTTTATACAGTTGCGAGACTAGATTTACAATGTATTATAATGTGTAGATATTGGAATGTAAATTAAAAATATTCTAAATAAAAAAATAATAAATTGGTATGTTCTTTTAATATCAATCATCATACAATTTTGTCCACATATTCTGTGGCTAACATAGACTATATTTTATTACCAAATTCTCGCGGGAAACGGAAAACAACGGTTAATTGGTCTTAGAAACGTTGTTGGGCTAGTCAATATGAACAACTTTTACTACGGCGACAATGTAGGGAAACTTCTTACTCTTCCTCTCTTCCAACCTCTTCAAAAATCTTTTTGCTTTTCCCCGCATTGTCGTCATAGTAAAAGTTGTTCATATTGACGAGCCCGACAACGTTTCTAAGACCATTGCTCGGGGTCCTTTTACACGTAGCAGATGTTTGTAAAGAATAAATTCAAAAACTCCTTGGGGATTATTAATCCGGTATTCCCATCCACCATCACCACTGTGATTCCTGTTATTAGCGCCAGGATCTACAGCGGCATCCAGAATAGACCAGAGCTCAATCAGTGACGACTGGGCTAGATCCCGGAGGGGAGCTAGCCTTCTGTCTTGGTTCCCACTTAGTAATTGAACTTAAGACAGTATAGAAATAAGAGGAAAAAGAAATAATACACACACTTCACGCCTTTTAATCTCAAAGCGGGGTAGGCAGAGGCACTTGCCGAGCAAGTGCCCACGGTTCACCAAGCGCATTTAACCCAACGAGACAGGGGGTGAGCCCATCGCCGTTATAGGGTTCACACACCTAGTGGTGTGCGGGTTTCATCACGATGTTGTCCCTCCCGTGCGAGCGTTGCGTTGCGTACATAGGCTCTGAAAAAGAGTCCCATTGGTACACGTCCAGTAGCCGGACTCGAACCCGCGACCTCCCGGTTGCAAGTCCGACCAACTGAACCACAGACGCTCTTTAAGAGGAAAAACTGTGGAAAAATTGGGAATTAATGAGAAAGTTTGTGTGTAGTATGTATGGTGTACTTTTTCAGTAAAGTTTATAACATTACTAGTGGACTCGTCACACGTTGTCCCGTCTTAATTATTAATATAAATATCTAGGGTAGCCTGTGCCCAGCAGTGGATGTCATTTTTTTGCTTTCATAAGAACCTTCTGCTGTCATTAGTGAGCACAACAAAAGAAGAATTAGCGAAATCAGTCAACCCGTTCCGGTGTTATGGAATGACAACGAAAAGTGGCTTTGATATTTATATAATAGATTAGGATTGCTCTGGCCACTAATAACTAAGAAGGTACATATGCCAAAGCATCTAGGGAAATCCAATTAGTCATTCATTATGTTTTTAAAACAGACTGGTACAGTAAAAAATGTATATGAGGCAAGCATGATTATTATGTATGAATATGTAATCAAATAGATACGTTCGGGCATATAGAAAGGATGTACGAATGCAGGATAACGAGAGAAGAATGTGGTGGAAGCCACGGGGGAAAGGGTCGTCCTAGAACAACAATCCTTAATCAAATTCGCGATATCTTTAACACATTGACGGACAGTAAAAAATATATTGTGTCTAATTTACAGCTGTCCTTCAACGTGTTAAGAAGGCCGTTTTAATTTACCTAAAATTGGCTATATATTTTTACTTTTCTATGGGCATGTTAGGCTTGGGCATGTTGTGGAAAAAATGCACCATGCAAATTTATCTTTTTTGCTGTACAATTCATTCATTCATATTGATGTACAGATTATGTGTTTTTTCCGAAAGTAATTCCAAAAGATCGTTCAAAGGAAATACTTCTAATAATCTATAATATAAAAATGAATCGCAAAATGTGTTGGTAACCGCATAACTCTGGAACGGGTGGACCGATTTCGCTAATTCTTTCTTTGTTGTGATTATTAATAATAATAGTCTTTTATTGCAGATTTTTACATCCATATAGTGTAAATACTATGTTAATTTATAATTATTAATACTAACCTTAAATCTAACGGGTATTATATTTACAAACAGGCACATGTAATTACACCCAATGTTTTGTATTGTACCCAATGTATTAATGACAGCAGAAGGTTCTTATGAAAAAAAAATACATCCACTGCTGGACACATGCCACCCTTGAGGTTATACTAATTTCATATTAATTATTAAGACAGGACAACGTCTGTCGGTTCCACTAGTATTGAATAAAGAGTACTTACTGCGAAATGGTCTTTACGATGTATACAAATATTTACTACATGTATTTTGATCTTTCATTTATATTAGCTATGAAGCCAACTTAGCTCAAGCTTTAATGGCACCACACTTCAATATTGAAGGTTGAAGATAGGTGGGCGGCTTGTTCCGCGAAATAATATGAATGCAGAGGTCAAGGCGAGCCAAGTGTCTTGCTCCGGCTTTTGTTTTGGTTGTGTGTCCGCTTGGGAAAATCCTTACAAAGTCTGAGGCTACTAAGCTTGACCTCTGCAAAAAAATATGTTTTTTTTAATACTTTTGAGGAATTTACTTTACAAAAATGTCAACAAAAGAGCGATTCCGAAGACAAACGATCATAAAATAAAGTAGTTTTTGCATCTCTTTCGTTTTTAACCATGTTTGACAGATTGATTTTTTTTTTCAAAAATTTTACACAATACTTCTTGGTAGGCACTATTTACTTAAAGAGGTAAGATAGGGATGGCAGTAAGTGTTCTACTTAGTATACTACTGTTCGCAACCGGGAATATCCTGTTTTCTTTTATTTTCCCGGGATAGTCGTAGATAGACCCGTGAAAAATATATTCGATCCCGGAATTTGCGTGAAATTTGCGAACTTATAGCCACTTTTTTAAGTCAAATCGTAGAGTATTGTGTAAAGTGTACACTGCTCAGAAGATTAAAATCATTGCAATTAAATCAGAAATGTTCCTATTACATACTTACTGACCGCAGCGCTATACCTACCGACCTGTCATTACCGCATATCAAAAATAACGCACATATCATTAATTTATAATCCGACATACGCGGATATAAGCATTAGGTGCTTACTTCTGAGAATTGCCATGAGCATTAATCAATACAAAATCAACATCACAATAGGTGGATACAGATACTGGCAATGTTTTTTTTTTTCATTGTAAGGCAACTGGTTAGAACAACGCAGTCCATCGACGCAGCATCCCGACTCTATGGTCATTAAAAAAGTTGAATTATTACAATTAGAAAAAAAAAGTTTTCGCGGTATTTCTGTTTGTGTGTCAAGTGTAAAAAAAAACATGAAGCTGTGCATTTTTGTTTTATTTTTGTCTCTTTTAAACTGTGTCTTTGGTAAGTAGTATGATGTAATCTCTTTTTTTTTTAATATAGTCTTGACTTGTCACGGATTTAGTTCGGATGTTTTTATAAACAGGTCGGACGAGATAAAAAGTTGTTTTAAATACATACATATCATGCGATATGCGAGTAGGTGGGGATAGATAAAGAAATGGCCAGAATCGTAACTATTTTTATTATATTTTAAGACAGTAGCTATTAGATTTAATAATTACTAAGAATTTGTGTACCTACAGTATGCGTTGGTGCATTGTGAACATTATAAGCTCGGAAAGTATATGAAAATTAGCATACATTATCTACCATTTTTCTCTTATTGTTACCAATTTGAACCCTATTTTATACTAGTCATGGTTTCATTTAGTTTAAACTTGTCACCAGGTATGGCCACCAAAATCTTCTGCATGAAGCACAGAAGTATCCCCCAGTTAGGTATCCCGGGAAGTTAATAATAATATCTAACCCCGTTGTTAGAGTTGCGGGTATATAACACTAATTCTGCTCGTATTCAATGCTAATTGAAAGAAAGAAAGAAATAACATTTATTGACCACAATAGAAACACATAAGACAAGACAAAATACGAAAAAGCAAATTACGAACTAAAAGACAAAAATGTGTAGCCCTTTTAATGTGCTTCTGCCGAAGTCAAATGGCATCTGGCTCAGCATATGCTGGGGCTCGCGTCCGCAGCGCTGATTTTCAGCCAGTGCCAGAAGTGATGCACATCATCAGCCACAGTAGACACCTATATTTCGTAAAGACAAGTTACCTATATATAGGTGTCAATCCTTGGGGATTACGGCCTACCTCAATAGGAGCAGAGTAGTGAAGGGAAATTTTGGAAAAACGGGAGAAGTTACTCCAGTTTCAAGCTACCGTCGCGTGTGCAGCCTTAATGGTTAAAGTTACATAGAAATCATGTATGACGGAAATATAACGTCCACTGCTGGATGAGGGCCTCCCCCAATGAGATCCGTCAATTGGGGTGAAATGCCAGTAATCGCCACGCTTGGCAGGCGGGTTGGCGATCGCAGTGGTGTTGTGGTTTAACTCAAAGAGAGCGCTGCTGCCCGTTCTCTGGAGAGCTCCCTCGGTCGCCTCTTACGACCCCCATGACGGGAAAAGTTGGGCTGGGTGGTGACACATGTATTCTATTCGCCGTCACCACACGGCTAGTGTGACGAAGTAGTAGAAGTGATAATTATCTTCGTCGAAATGTTTACAAGCGTCCAACACAAGTTTTATCGAAATATATAGATACTGAGCCATTTCTTTGTTACTTCGCCTGGCACGTGTCGTTTGTTGAATCTTTCCGGTCCTTATTTGGCACCTCCGAACACGGTTTCAAATACAATCTTGGCAGGGTCGCCATGGAAAGGTTGAATTAAACACTTTGAAGTACGTTTTAATACTGGCTATATATTCTTAATAGTACGAGATTAAATACAATATAATAAGTACAGTCAGGTGCACACTACAGGTCAGAAATTATATTAAAAGGTAATTAGTTCGACTTCATTACAGAAGTACCTACGTCGAATTCCGTTCATTTTTGTGGGAAAGAGACAGAATTAAAGTGATACGGAGGTTTCAAGTAGTTGTGTTTGCTCTGAGATTCTTAAGTTAGTAAATAAACACTTTAACGTTGGTAAATGTCACTAGGTAAACTACGATTCGGAGCTCGCGATACAGGTTTTTACCTAGTGTGGGGCCGTAGGCAAACAGTGGCGAGCACACCATATAGGCAAAAAGGCACTGCCTACATTAGTATTTTGGTTACCCGACCTAATAATAGAGTTATTGCTAGATCTTTTTTTTTTTTTGTTACACTCACGACATAGGCTAGATAGGGATAATTAGGTAGGCACCTATATTTCGTAAAGACAAACTACCATGTCGTAAAAGCCAGTGCACGCCACTGGCAAACAAAGACAAAATCAACCCATTTATGTTTGAGTACTACTCTCATTTAGTAATAATCATACTGTTCTTTACAATGTTTGGTTTTGGTAATAAATTTATTTGATTTGATTTGAAAAATAAACATAGAAAAATAAATTGAAGCCAATACCAGAGCAATACAACTACGAGAGTGTAACAGATTTATTTTTTTAATTTTATTTGGTTAGCTTATCAACATAATATACACTAATACATTAAAAAAAGGATACACATCATTTAATTTTGTAACTAAAAACCAAG
>SJJU01009248.1:0-12832 GCA_012932125.1 Conopomorpha cramerella | reverse complement strand
TAACAAGTGATTGTGTGATTGTGAAAGTGTTTATTAGCGGTGTTAGTTTAACGATTCTAATTAGTTTGTGTAATTATAGTGCCTGAATAAAGTGTAATTCTTGATTTTCGTAACAGTGTCATTTTTCTATCTGTACCCACCCCCCACGTACGTAACATTTGGTGTCAGAAGTGGGATAGAAAATGCCTATCACTCCACGAGAACAAGAACCGGAGGGCGTCCAGGCCCGGAGCCAACGTGCAGCGGAGGGCTCTACGGCAGCCGTGGCTGGTCCATCTACTGTCGCTGCACCAGCATCGTCTCCAAAACCGAAGGTTGAGATTGACCTCAACACTATCCTGATTTTGTTGAAGGAACAGTCCCGAGCCCAGGAGAGGCAGGCTAAAATATAGGAGGAGCAGTACATGAAGCTGAGTATCTGCCAGCGGGAAGCCGAGGAGAGACTTTCAATGCGTCTGAGCACTAGTCAGCGCGAAGCACAGGAAGCCCAGGAGAGACAAGCCAAAGCCCAGGAGGAGCAG
The DNA here is from genome assembly GCA_012932125.1 of Conopomorpha cramerella. Lineage (NCBI taxonomy): Eukaryota > Metazoa > Arthropoda > Insecta > Lepidoptera > Gracillariidae > Conopomorpha > Conopomorpha cramerella. The sequence continues at coordinate 12,311 of SJJU01009248.1, read as the reverse complement.
ATTAAGAAGCTGTGTATCAGCCAGCGGGAAGCCGAGGAGAGACTATCTAGGGGACAGGAGGAACAGTCGTGCATGCTCCGTGAAGTCCGGGAGGCCACAGCAGACTGGAAAAAAGAGATGGCGGAAGTCCAAGAAAAGCTGACAGACATGGACATAAAATTTGAGGGCCGTATCCAGAACGTTAATGAGAAGGTAGAGGACCACGATAACCGCCTACAGAAATTAGAGGTCAAAGTGGCTGCGGGTGCCTGCGGATCCGACGTCTCAGTTCCAGTAGGTGGGCGATTTAAAGTTCCCCCATTCGACGGCACTTCCTCGTGGACTGCATACAAACTTCAGTTCGAGTCTGTCTCTCAGGCGAATGGGTGGAGTAAAGACCAGGCAAAGACAGCACTCACCTTGGCCTTGCGAGATGAAGCCCTCACAATACTGGAAGCATTGGGAAACGAGAGGACGTACGATCGTCTGCTTGAGGCTTTGGAGGCTCGATACGGCGATAAACATTTGGAGCACGTCTTCAGAGCCCAGTTGAAGGACCGGACCCAGGGACGTAACGAGTCTCTACAACAATGGGCCTTGGAAATTGAAAAGCTGGTGAGAAAGGCGTACCAGACAGCGTCAGCCTCTTTTGTGGATAGCATGCTCGTACAGGCGTTCATTGATGGTATTCGTGAGTTGGAGGTAAGGGCTGCTGTTCGGTTGGGGCATCATGGAAGCCTGAAAGACGCAGACGCCCATGCTTTGGAGGTAGAAGCTGTACGACAAGACTCGAGGCCTTATAAAGTGAGAGAGGTTTCTGTCAGTGAGTCGTCTTCTAAGAGCCGCGAATACGGTCCACGCTGCTACCGGTGTGGCGAAAGGGGGCACTTGCAGTCGAATTGCCCGAAATGGAACAGCAGACGGCGAAGCCTGGACACCGCTGCAAAATCTAGTGATACTGATGCAGCAGAGCCACAGCAGGGAAACGAGTAATAGCCAGGACTATGGGACGAGTGCTGGCTGGTGGTCGAAATGTCCCAGTTGTGATCTCACAAGCAAACGACGGGAATAGTCTGGTCGTCAAAGGAGGAATTGGACGGACAGCATGTCATCTTACTATCGACACCGGAGCTTCTCGGACAGTAATTAGTTCTCGGCTACTTTAACACCTGACGAGAGATCACCTAGTCCGACCTAATAATCTAAACCTTCAAACGGCTACCGGTCAGTACATTTCCGTCCAGGGGGAGCAAGAGGTGGAGATGAAGATAGCCGAAAGGAGTTATTGGCACAAAGTCATCGTCGCCAACATCGTTAATGACTGCATTATTGGGTTAGATTTTATGCGTAGATACAACTGTAAAATTGATGTTAAAGGTGGCGTCCTTAGAATTGGGGCTGATGAAATACCCATGGAAGGTGGCGTAAACGGGAATGTCTACTGTGCTCGAAGGACAGTTCTTCAGCCCAAATCGCAAGCCTTAGTTCCAGTGAAATTGCCGTACTACACGGGACGAGGATCTCACCGCTGCGTATTAGTAGAAAAGCTAGATGATGACTGCCCTTGGATAACCGCTCGAACCATCGTTACAACATCATCTGCAGCATTTATTAGGGTCCTGAACCTGAGTGATACCCAATACGCATTGCAGAAAGGAACTCGTATAGGTACTTGCGAAGAAATTTCTTGGTTAAGAACGTGTCAAGGTACAGACGTGAACACGGGGCTGTCAAATGGAAATATGGACTTGGGAAGTCTATTGGGCAGTTGCCAAGAAGATCTCAGCATGGAAGAACACACAAAGGCGCGTAGTCTATTACTGAGATATAGTGACGTCTTTTCTCTACACGATGGTGACATTGGAAGGACTGGAGTGGTTCAGCACGAAATTAATACTGGTGAGATCATGCCTATTAGACAGCGTCCTCGGCGAGTTCCAGTGGCTCGGGAAAAGGAAGTGGAAAGCATGATTGAGGAAATGCAGGGAAGCAGGGTGATCGAACCTTCAACCAGCCCTTGGTGTTCACCGGTCGTTTTAGTGAAGAAAAAGGACGGCACTTTGAGGTTTTGCGTAGACTACCGCCGACTTAATGATGTGACCAAGAAGGACAGTTATCCCTTGCCACGAATCGACGACCCTTTGGATACTTTGAATGGGATGAAGTGGTTCTCCACGTTGGATTTGAAAAGTGGCTACTGGCAAGTAGAAATCAAGGAAGGAGACAAAGAGAAGACTGCCTTCTCAACTGGCAAGGGACTATGGCAGTTCAACGTCATGCCCTTTGGATTGTGTAATGCTCCAGCTACATTTGAGAGATTAATGGAACAAATACTAGCGGGCCTACTTGGAGATACATGCCTCGTATATTTGGATGACATCATCATCATTGGCAGAGACTTCGACGATCACCTAGTCAAGCTAGAGCAAGTTTTCTCCAAATTACGAGACGCGAGACTTAAGCTTAGTCCCAAGAAGTGTTCGCTGTTTAAGCGTAAGGTGAACTATTGGGGCCATGTTATATCAGCAAATGGAATACAGACAGATCCTGAGAAGATTAGTGCCGTAAAGGATTGGCCGACGCCGAAGGATAAGACTGCAGTAAGAGCCTTTCTGGGTCTCTGCTCGTACTACCGAAGGTTCGTTAAGAACTTCTCTGACATAGCCAAGCCACTACACCAGCTGACTGAAGAAAAGCGACCATTTGTCTGGAGGGATCAGTGTGCTCTGGCATTCAACCACCTTAAAGAAAGGCTTTGTGAAACGCCTATTCTAGGATCCCCGGCTCCTGACATGGACTTTATTGTTGACACCGATGCAAGTAACACGGGTATTGGAGGTGTCCTGTCACAGAAGAAGGGAGATCAGGAAGTTGTGATCGCTTACTTTAGCAAATCTTTGTCGAAACCAGAAAGAAATTACTGCGTCACCCGGAGAGAACTGCTCGCTGTAGTAAAAACCTTACAGCATTTCAGCAAATATTTACTTGGCCGTAAGTTTCGTATCAGGACCGATCATGCAGCTTTGAAGTGGTTACTGGAGTTTAAAAATCCTGAAGGTCAAGTAGCTCGCTGGATTGAGCAACTCCAAGAGTATGACTTCCACATCGAACGTCGCAGCGGAAAGTCACATGGAAATGCAGATGCCCTGTCCCGAAGACCCTGTCCGGACGATTGCAAGCATTGCTTGAGACACGAGGATAAAGACTGCATCAGGATGTTGCGGACGGATTCAGTCAGCGATGAATGGAGTGACGACGCCATGAAACAAGCTCAGCAGGAAGACCAAGACATCAAACCCATTTTCGATTGGGTTAAATCTGGAGTACCGAAACCAAAATGGTGTGACGTCGCACCGATGAGTACGACAACAAAATGTTACTGGGCTCAGTGGAACAGTTTAATGATTCACAACGGTGTATTGTGCAGGAAATGGGAATCGACAAATGGAAAGGATGCCCATCTACAAGTGATTATCCCTAAGAAAAGGGTTAAAGATGTGCTTCGATCCTTTCATGACGATGTTTCCGGTGGACATCTTGGTGTGAAGCGGACATTAATGAAAATTCGGCAACGATTCTACTGGATTCATTGTCGCGAAGATTTCGAGGACTGGTGTAGGAAATGTGTCAATTGTTCATCAGTCAAAGGGCCACATACTCGCAGCAGGGGTGCGCTAAAGGTGTACAATGTTGGGGCACCTTGGGAAAGGATAGCGTTGGACGTCGCGGGACCATTTCAAACATCTGATGCCGGAAATAAGTACATCCTGGTGATCATGGATTATTTTACCAAATGGCCCGAAGTGTTTGCCATTCCTAACCAGGAAGCTACGACAGTGGCGGAAAAATTGGTGATGGAGGTATTTTGTCGGTTTGGTGTCCCTCTCGAAATACACAGCGACCAAGGCAGAAACTTTGAATCCCAAGTGTTTCAAGAGACATGTAGAATCATGGGGACCCATAAGACGAGAACAACGCCATATCACCCGCAATCTGATGGAATGGTCGAAAGGTTCAACCAAACACTGGAACGGCATTTGGCCAAGGTGGTTGATAGTCATCAAAAGGATTGGGATAGGCACATACCTCTTTTTTCTGCTGTCGTACAGGTCGGCAACACATGAGAGCACAAACATGACTCCTGCATGTGCGAACTTTGGAAGAGAACTGCGGTTACCGGCAGATTTACTAACCGGAAGGCCCCCAGACATACCTATGTCCATAACGGAGTACGCGAGTGACTTACGAAATCGACTAGAAGATGTTCACAATCTTGTTCGAGATAATGGACTTCAAGCCAGTAACAAGATGAAAACACGCTATGATCGTAAGTCTAATCAATCAGGATTCGAGGAAGGTTCGCAGGTGTGGTTGCACAACCCTTTGCGTAAAAAGGGAAAGTCTCCTAAATTGTTACCAAACTGGGAGGGCCCATATAAGGTGGTGACCAAGATCAACGATGTGACATATCGCATACAGAGAAATCACCGCAGGCCATGCAAGGTTGTGCACATCGACCGGCTGGCCCGATACTATGGAGATAATCATGCGCGAGACGAGCACGTTTTAGAAGGGGGTAGTGTTACGCCCCGGGGTCGAGAAACAACGGCTAGAATGCCGTAGAGGAACGTCGAACATTCGAGAGGCCTAAGGAACATTCCAGTATCCAAGTCGGCGCATACAAACCACTACACAGTGCCTATATGCTTCACAATGTAGTAGCAGGATCTCGAAAGATCGAGAAAAGTATGGTATATTTCGGAAGCCACAAGTAGGTACACAAGTACTTACCTTACCTCACCACAAGTAGGTATAAAGCTACTTACCTACTGTTGGGTGTAGGTATAAACACGCGAGCCGGCCGACGCACCACAAGTAGGTATAGACCTACTTACCTACTGTTTGGTGTAGGTATAAACACGCGAGCGGCCGAAGGCACCACAAGTAGGTATTTAATTATTATTATTAGAAGTCGACTCGAGAAAGTACCTGAACCTACTCGAATGTTCTGGATTGTGTACCGTTGGTATATAAAGAGCGACGATCGAGTCGGCGGGACAGTTTCAACTAAACAGCGATATAGTGAACATCAAGAGAGAAAATTAAAGAGTGATAACAAGTGATTGTGTGATTGTAAAAGTGTTTATTAGCGGTTTTAGTTTAACGATTGTAATTAGTTTGTGTAATTACAGTGCCGGAATAAAGTGTTGTTCTTGATTTTCGTAACAGTGTCATTTTTCTATCTGTACCCACCCCCCACGTACGTAACAATATTTTAAAATAAAAATAATATTTACACATCAGTATCCCATTAAATTAAAAACAACAATATTTCCTCTTACTAATAACAGTCGGTACATTGTAACTGGCTAAAGTTAAACAGAAGGTAAATAACATCATGAAGCCAAAACAATACTGAAAAGTACAATTTATTTTCTTCCATACTTATTGGGAACAACGGAAGACAAACAAGAAGTTTCCCAATATTTTCAACGTTAGCGAAAGAATCGTATTTTTATTAAAACTGTACAGTCATCGAACTAAGTCCGATTCACTAGTTTAAATTAGTTTTTTATGAGTAGCGCCAGAGTCGCTCTACTTACAAGTAACTTTTTAATTTTAAGCCGATTAAAAAGTTGTGCTCCAGGCGTCGCGTTGCGCTTCTCAATAAAAAAAAAGTTGTGTCCTCAGTTCCCGCGCAAGTTTCCCGCCACGTCCGGCCCTCGTTGTAAACGTTGACTTTTTTTTAATGTACCTACCTACTAAACTTATAAACTACCATTTCATCTGCTTATTAAAAGTCGTTAACCATTTTCTTTTTTAAATACGATTGGTTTCAGCTGCGTAATTCATTCGCTCTTTAATCCGGATTTTATTAATGGCGTTTTCTTAGGTACATACTTAACAGTTTTATTTAATGTACTAATGTCCCATACATTTTACTCCAATTTAAAAAAAATATACATATTTCTAAAACACTTTTTTACAACTACCGTTGAATTTACCTAAACATGTTTGTATGTTTTTTTTATTAATGATTTATTACTATTTTATACCCTAAATATTTTTTTCTATCACCTATGTATATGAATATCAAATTAATATAACATCCAGGGAGGCATATGTTCAGCAGTAGGCGTTATTTTTTCTCTGACATTAATAAGCACAACAAAAAAATAATTAGAGAAATCGGTCCAGACGTTCCCGAGTTATGCGCTTACTAACACATTTTAAGATTAGTTTTTATATTATAGATGGATGCAAAAAATACACGATAAGCAGTTATACATAAAAAATCTACACATAAGCACAATTGGTAAATTAAACACAGCCATATGACACAAAGCCGTTAATATTCCTAACATCAATAGAACAGTAAAATTCTGCAGTAGCAATGATCCGATTTGTGGCGGTTGTAAAACGAACGAGCCGGCAATTGTCAATACAAGTGCCTATATAAAATAACATTATACCGTCGCCTACCGCATCTTGGACAATAAGGCAGACACTCAAAGTTTAATGCGTCCTTCACTCATTGAGTGATATTGCGTCATTAGGGTTTATGTGACTAGTTCCAACAGATTGGGTGGCGTGTAATGTGTAAGCCTGTTTTAACAGCCCAATTTTGCAATACTAAATGTTTCCTCACCAAAACTTCTGAGGTCGTTTAGTTGTAAGAGGCTGTAAGACGGCTTGCCGGGGTAATAATGTCTGATTAGTGACCATGAAATAACTGTTTCGATGCCAGGAACTGGGGAGTGTATTATTGGATTTAATTAATATGACGGCTACGGTGAAAATAATAATCAAACAAAACATCTCGACGTCAAAAGCATAAGGTCATTTTGTTACAATGTCACATCCGACCTTATGCTTCTTCTTCATGCTTCTGACGTCGAGACATATGCATTAATTCTTTCAAAATTTGTTTTTTTTTTAACTCAAATATTGTTCACCGGGTATATAGGCGCGAATATAACCAAAGACAAGCTCGAGCTTACCTTTGTTATTTTACTCGACGTTTCGACGAATATTTGAGTTATAATGTCTGTGCGCGTTTCATTAAAAAACGTTTTAGAAGTTATAAGTGCATAGTTAGAAGTGCTATTACATTTTTTATTACATACAGATATACAGTAGCATAACACAAAGCTTGATGAAAGTCATGTATGATTTTAAAAACAAAAGTAAACGTCCCCGTTTCGAATTAATTTCATTTACTGGCCAGAAGAACCGGGAAGAATCTTTCTTTCACAACACATTGATATTAAACACCCTCCACTCCATGCTGATCAGGGAAGTAAATAGATTGCGTCAGCTGCCTTTCTTCAGATTTATTCAGCCTATAATCCAGAAACTCAGCATAGCTGAAGGCCCATTAAAGTCTTTATTATGCTAAATGTGGCCGACGGGGCCCTGTGATCCTAAGGTTAAGGTCCTTCCGCTTTTACTGGTGTTGACAACCCAGAGGGCGCTCTGGTCTAGTTCCTGTCTCTAACAGGGGTCACAGAGTGGCGAGAAAGATGGTCTATTATCCTTCGAAAGTCAATGTCTTATACAGGTGATGATTTAATCGTTTCTGGGACATTTGTATTTTAATACTTAGTGTCTTTAGTTGGGTGCTCCCGAAAGTATGAAATATAACAAGTGGCTTTATATGGGCCAAAACAAAAGAATTCAACAATATTTCCGCGTCTCAAAGCTACTATAGCAAACTCGTACAAGAGGCATGCAAGCTTTGAAACCTAAACAAAGACCTCCTTGCTTTATAAACGCACACGTGTTTTCCACCGCGACTCGACTTTGAATAATCTTGGTCCGATGTGGCCAGGAGCTTGAGTGTTCGGTGCCACCTGACGTGAGCTAATTTCAATTTTAAACTCTGTCACAACGTAAAAGAGCTGAAAAAAGAATGATGTTTTTACTTGTACTTAGATAAATGTATTTGATCCGTAGAGCAGTAGTCAGAACCTATGGAAAATTTATGTCTTAGGAAGTAGTTATACTGACCCTACAAATACATTTTAAAAACAAATTTATAATATATTTGGCGATACATTATCAATACATACAATTTGCCTGAGATCACACATCTAAGTGTATTACAGGAAAACAAAATCCAAAGTAGTACTAAACCAGTTTATTTAAAATAAGTACAATATTATTATAATATTTATCGACAAATTTTACTCAAGGTCTTCCATCTTAAAACTATAATGCTTTCTACTATAAACTGTGGGAGCCAGACTCTGAAACATACATACGTAGATAGGTAAAATATATAACTTTTTTCCACCCATCAAAAGGTTTTAGGGAAACATCCATTGGTGAGTAATTAAAAAATGTCTATAGGTACATACTTATATTGTTGTGTTTTACTATATGTCGTCATCAATATAAATATCAATGCATAATATGGTACTTAATGCTGGAAGCGCGTTTCTCTCTTTTTGACAGATGCCATTAGAGGCAGACAAAGCATAAAACTTAACTGAGTAGTACTTAGTTCACTTTTTTCAGATGTCACACCAGATTTTAACAATAGCCATCTTATATTAAAACAAAGGCTACAGAAACTCATTACCGAGAACTCACATCATAAAATATGACGAAAAAAAAAGTCGCCAGGTAATTTACCACCTGAAACAAATCTTAAAGTAACAATTCCACAGGACATGCATTATTCAAGCTTATAAGCCGCTCTATGCTCTATTGGTCAGCCCAGAATCCTGTGACGCTGAGCTCTATACCAGACCATTGTCCATTGTTCGAGAGATCACTGTGAGACAATTGGGTTTCCAACTATGTCGTCTTTTGTGAGGTTTCCGTTGCTGACGTAATCTTCTTGCCAAGACAAAGGCGGTTCTCTCAATCTACCCACACAATGCTCGTGCGCTGTTCCCGAATAAATGCAACGCGGGTTGCATGGTGCTGAATGACATTGGCCCTTATGGCAGCGAAGGATTAATGACAGGCAATTCTTGGTAGCGCTGTTTTGGCCAATTTGCTCGAGTGTTTAGGGTGACTGTCACTTGGACATGGGCTATTTTGCATCGATGGAAAAAGTCTTTAATTAACAAATAAAACCAACTGTTAAATAAGTTAAGTGTAAGGTTACTTAGTTATTTGGAAGACATTGTTTTGAATAATAAAGTCTCCAATTACTTTGCTCCCAAGACCATTGTCTAATTTTTCATTTTACCAGGTACAATTTGCAACAAAAATTGTTTAGTATTGCAGTTTTTTTAAATATTTACAACTAAATTGTATAAAATAATTAGCTAGCTCGGCTACTATGTAATAACACAAAAATAGGGTTTAACTAATTACGACTGGAAGTTTTAGTTTAATTGTAGTGGGTTTAGCCTCCAAAGCTCTGTACAACCGAAGCCACAGTATCGAAGATTTTAAACCATCCTGAAATTTCCTCGTATCGCGTGTGAATTAATATGCGAACCTGTGACTGTACTCCGCTGGCTACTTCCCTCCACTCAATATAATCGAGTGTCTATTCAAGCGTGTACGAGACTGCTACTACACTAGAATCAATTTTAGTCCGAATTCCCAAATGTCCAAGTTAATTGATAAAAGCTCTGAGCTATAGAGGGCGCCACTCGAGTACTTCATTCATTCCGGCGATCTCGCTGACTCTAAAGTGAATTTCGTTAATAAATTTCGTACAATGGCCGAATCCTCGAGACTATTAAAACCTGAGCTTCTCAGTAGAGATATCTAGCTTCACTGACAGATCAAGCTAAATTGTATAGTAGGGCAACTAACGTACCCTAATTAGGGTGAAAGAGCTCTATACCATAGAAAATAATTAAGTAATATTTTGAGTGTTTTTATTTCAATTCAGTTAATATGGAAAATAAATAAGAATAAATATATTTTACAATTACTGTTAAAAATATAAAATGTATTTATAAATTGTAATGAATGGTAAAAAATATTGTGGTAGATAAACCTTTTTTTAATAGGTCTCAAAAAAGGAAGAATTTTCAATTTTTGACTTTTTTTGCTGGTGAGATTGATGGCTCAAATTTTCTATATCTTTTCTATCATCAGCAACCGACTTCAGACTTCAATTGATTGAGTGATTGAAGTCCGTTCTTTTTTGTCTAAGTAAATCGGCTGAAGATAATGCCCACGGTTCACTTTAAATAAAAAAATACTTACATACTCTAAACTCTGTAGACCTGAATTATTCACAGCATCCTGAATATATACTTTAACAGTAACATAACATAAAACTGTCGTGATGCAGTTACCTACGTCGAAAGACTCTATCTCTCAAGAGACGTAAAGTGACTGACACAAGTGGAAAGAAGGCGCATTAAGTAGAGCGTAACACAGACCACCAAGCCTCACGTGACAAGACTTGAGTCACACTTGAGAGACACAGTTTGTCACGTTCATACCCCTACCCCAAGAAAAGTGAACGTCCTACATCACGTTGCGTCGTATCACACGAAAATCGCACGCTCTTGTTACGACGGCCGTTTGCCTCGGAGAAACGTGGTAACGTTTTATATCAAAACAATCACAAGTCGCGCAGCTTTCTCCAAATGAAAAATGCTTTCTTCCTTTTTTTTTTGCCCCCAACATTTTCCGACGAGATTTTTTTCATTTTTCATCCACGTGCACTTGTGGCAAAGGAGATTAGGTTCTTTATTATGCGAAAGCACTGGCACAAATAGGGAGATCAAAGAGTCCTTCTATCGTCCCCCGCGTAGGTGAAGCTTACGTCTCAATAAAGTTATTTTGTATCACCTGTAGGGAAAAAAATGTTACAACATGCCAACCAAGAAACGCTTGGGGAAATATTTTCTCCCTTCGTTATTTGAACTTTCGGGATAAAATAGGAGGCAACCGAAATATAACTTAGGTACTTTCATATTTATGTTTAAGCCATATCTAGAAATGAACGCGGTTTTACCCGCGCGGTACTTTCTGTTTTTGATATGAACTTCCTATGAAGGTGTTAAACATTCGAGGTCAGGTAGTACCTGCAATAGTATATTCTCTTCCGAGTACTAATAGGTAATTCTAAGTATTCTATTGACTACGAAGCGTGTTTTGGATGAATGTTACTTATAATATTAATTTAAGAGGGAGAGAGTCGTGAAATATTTTGGACCGGTCGAGTACATTTTCAAAAGTAAAAGTAATACTAAGGGATATACGGAGTACCACAGAGATTATTGGCCTGAGCGCTGGCCAATAGTAATGGCGACGGAGAAATTAGTAGGTTGGGTATATGACGTATCCTAATTATACAAACAAAAATACCGTAATTATGTGATCTTATATTTCTTTGTTTTGTGATATGCAAGGATTACCGTAGAATGCGGTCTGCACCACATGGCATACCAAATTATAATCGTAATCGAAATACGTAACTTTATTGAGTCAATAACTTTAACTAACGATACCGGCTACGACGGACTATGTACAATTGATATATTTTATTTAAAACTGTGTTATCACGTAAGTGGCATGTCTTAAGTGGTAATAAATATTATTTAAACCTTAAAAACCTTTTTTCATCCTTACAATTTGTCCAACGAAAGCCGTTAAACTTTAGTGACCAAGAATGACGTCTCCGAAGGTTCTGTCTGATATCTCTGAGATCAGAGTACGTCTATGATATATCATCATCATCATCATCAGGCACATGACGTCCACTGCTGGATGAGGGCCTCCCCAATGATGTTCATGATCATTTAGGGGAATGCCGATAATCGCCACGCTTAGCAGGCGGGTTGGCAATCGCAGTAGTGTTGTGGTTTAAGTCACAGAAAGTGATATTGCCCGTCCTCTAAAGAATTCCCTCGGTCGCCTCTTACGGCCACCACGACGGGAAATGTTGGGCTGGGGTGGTGACACATGTGTTGTATTCACCGTTACCACTCGGCGAATATGATATACATATGTATGGTGCAGTTTACTTTATGTAAACACCAGTGGCGTGCACATCATATAGGCAAAAAGACATTGCCTACCTTAGTATTGTAGCTTCCTGACCTAATAATAAAGTTATTGCTAGATCTTTTTTTGTTATACTCACGACAGAGGCTAACGAAGGTCCTGTGCTTTGTCGATGAGTAGATACGTTACCTATATTTCGTAAATACATGTTACCTATACATATATAGGTGTCAATCCTTGAGGATCACTTGTCGTAAAAGCCAGTGCACGTAAACACACACACTATGTAAACAGGACACAACCCCGTTTCAATTCTATGCGATATATTTTCACGTGGTTTTAACTGAACGCGCGTGTTGAAAATATCTTCCATTCTAACTCATCTGTTTCATAACGAGCGA
>SJJU01009241.1:0-26962 GCA_012932125.1 Conopomorpha cramerella | reverse complement strand
TAGGCCTCTCCAATTGCACGCCACTGTGATCTGTTTTCGTGTTATCACATCCAGCTTTTGCCAGCCATCTTTCGCATATCATCAGTTTACCTTTCTTGAGGGCATCCTACTCTCCTTTTGCCGAGACGCTGTTTCCACGTTTGAAGTGAATACTTTTAGGTAGTATACGAGTACTGCCTTAATATTTCAAATTAGATTTGACTAATGAATTATTGAAAGTTTATATTCAGTAGTTCTAAGAAGTAAACGAAATAATCTCTACAAAACTTTGCAAGATCTTGGTTAGAAAAAGCTAAAAATGGATGGAATGGATGGGATTTTTGTATCTTTGTACATACGACTTTAAGCCTGTCTTCCAGAGGGTTACACAGAGAATACAGATCTCTAATTGCCATGTTCCCTTTCGCTTAATCTACATTCTCTTTTCATACATCTTTTCATATATGATCTCCGGTCACCTTCCGCTAGGACATCACCAATCTGGTCGATGTATGTCGTTCTAGATCAGCCTCTATTCACCCGGCCTTACATTACTCATATGTCTTTCGTTAATCGACTTTCATCCATCCTCTTCATAATTATGCCATGCCAAAAATATGCATTGAAACGTCCTCATTTCGATACAATATAGTTTCATATAGCTTGCTGTGTGTTGGGCAACTTTTTCTAGGTACCTACGTAAATAAGTATTTCTGAAGAAATCTAAGAATTCTTATCGAGACTAAAACCTGAATGAAATTTTGCAGAGTACAAACAGCAGTATAATAATATGAGTTGCATAAACCTTACACGAAAGAGGTAGAGAACCGTCATTAGTGTAGGTACCTACTTAAAATAAGTAGTTAAATAAGACCGGTTTTACATACAAACGGCTTATCTAAATTATTCCATTCCCGTGCACACTGTGCAATAAAGGATAGCCTTAGCCCTAATCCTGGTTATATTCTACCCCATTACCGATTTTCGTTAAAATCCGTTCAGTAGTTTTTACCGAAAAGTAGTACGAATAGACACACTCACATATCACAAACTTCCATATTAGTAAGATTATATTATCATTGGGATGAGCATTTACACTTACGTGTAATAGGATCCCGTGCAATGGTCTTAGAAACGTTGTTGGGCTCGTCAATATGAACAACTTTTACTGTATCGAGAATGTGGTGACATTAAAAAAAATGTTTTCATCCCCATATAAAATGTCATCCCGAGGAAAATATTTAACAATTTTGTATGGAGATGAAAATTGTTAGCGTTTCCCCGCATTTTCGCCATAGTCAAATTTGTTCCTATTGAAGAGCCCAAGAACGTTTCTAAGACCATTGCACAGGGTCTTTTTATTTATTTATTTATATTTATTTTACACGCAGTATAGATTTGCAGTGATAATTTATCATCAACAAGCGGCCCGCCTGGGCTTCGCATGATGCTAATTCTACTATATTGTTATCGTGTTTCTCTGCTAGGTATATCATGCATTTAATATACATATAAACCTTCCTCTGAAATCATTCTATCTATTAAAAGAAAACGAATAACATTCTTATCACGTATAAGACGTATCAACTCAGAACACATAATGTCCCATTTCTAGTCAGTGTTTGTTTCAACCCAATTTCATCCACTGCCGGGTACAAGCCTGTTCCCGGAAGGATTATTACATAGCTTTCTATCGTAATGCTTTCCTTTATTATTCATTACGACAGCTGTAACTAAATACATATTTTAGTTAAGCAGGAAGTGACATCTACACTCGTCCAACGTACCATGCGAACCAAAATGATTGGGATGCGTGTATGTATATTATAGAGAGAAAAGTTTTGTTGGTTTGTTTGAATTGAGATAGGCTCAGAAATCATTGTGCTAATATGAAAAATAAAACACTATCCTCGGAGTGCTACAGTTTGCGGAGTGGACAGGTTTATCATAATTAGTACTCAATTTATTTCTATATTGAAGACCGCGTCTCGGCAAACGGAGTGTAGGACGCCATCAGACAAGATGGACAGATGATATGCGCAAGATGGCTGGCAGAAGCTGGATGCGAGAATAAGCGATGGTCTCACCCCCTGTCACGTTAGGTTAAATACTGTTGGTGAACTGTAGGCATTCGCTTTGCAAGTGCTTCTGCCTACCCCTCTCTTTGGGATAAAAGGCGTGAAGTGTATTATGTTTGCAGGGTTAACTAGTAAGGTACCTAGATAAATAACCTTAAAGAAAATAGAACTAACAACCGGTGTAATAGTAATCCTTTAGTGAAAAATAATCATCCAAATCGATTCATCCAGTCAAAAGTTTTGAGGTAACAAATGTAAAAAAAAAATACTGTTACCGTAAATTACCGTGTCTCCGCAAACGTAGGACGCCCTCAGACACGATGGACTGATGATATGCGCAAGATGCGCGGCTGGCAGAAGCTGGATGCGAGAATAAGCAATGGGCTCACCCTCTGTCACGTTAGGTTAAATACTCTTGGTGAACTGTAGGCATTCGCTTTGCAAGTGCCTCTGCCTACCCTCTCTTTGGGATAAAAGGCGTGAAGTGTATTATGTTTGCAGGGTTAACTAGGTAGTAAGGTACCTAGATAAATAACTTTAAAGAAAATAGAACTAACAACCGGTGTAATAGTAATCCTTTAGTGGTTTTCTCTTGGATGCTATTGTTGAAACTGAGCCAAATTTAAATTAGACCAAACGGGAAGAAGTTCAAACAAAAAAATAATCATCCAAATCGATTTATCCAGTCAAAAGTTTTGAGGTAACAAATGTAAAAAAAATACTGTCAAAATGTTTTTTTTTTTAAGTCGGTTAACGAAACTGAAAATACTCGGAAGAAATCGCGTGGCGTTTATAATAACTATACATAGGTAGGTATAGTACGTACGTTCCTGAGGAGAAACATGCCGTCAGACTGGTCCTCTGTCGGTATTAAAGGTCATTTTCTTATCCGCGAGTCAATCGTTTCTGGTGCACACCTACACGCCATAGTGTTACAAAACATATCGTACTCTACATAATATTCTGAATAATAAATTACTACACTAATCAATCATAATATTATGTAAAATAAAACACCACCGAATGTTTAAATCTAATATATAAAATTTCCGTTTCACAATGTTAGTTACCGTACTCCTCCGAAACGGCTTTACCGATCTATTTTTTATGCATCTACCTGTTGTATTTCTCTCAATACACGGGGTACAAAGGCAACTTATTATGGCAAAACAAATGTTTGCCGGGACAGCTACTTTTTTATAAAATAGTTCCTTAGTAAAATTATTACACTTTCACGCATAAAAACGACTCTATTGATTTAAATGAAAAATAAAATACTGATATCGTGTATTATGTACCATTGACTTGAGGTTACTTTGAATTACGCGGATAATTTGATTCGATTCGATTCGATTTTTTTTCAAAAATAAAAAAAAATACGTCCGTATTCTTTAGTGTATCTAAATAAAGAAGAAGGAGTCAACTAACTAAAACAGCTCAGTCTGTATTAAAATAAGCAAATAACAGACATTTCTGCGACCAATCAATGTTACTCCATGGATCAAAGTTACGGTACGGTAAAGCCCCAAGTTACGGTACATCAGTACCGCAGCATATTTCTTATTCGGATTTTCACACGAAAACAGGAAGGTAACACTGCGAAGCACATCTAGTAATACTTTATATCGCTGCTTAACATCAGGCAGGATGGTGGTTAAACGCTTGTTACATACATACATTCAAACGCTTGTTAATAATAAAATATGTTAAAAATATACTGCGTGCAACAGTACCTCGAGCAATGGTCTTAGAAACGTTGTTGGGCTCGTCAATATGAACAACTTTTAATATGGCGACAACGTGGGGAAGAACAAAAATAAATTTTCGTCTCCATACAAAATAGACGAGTTTTTGTCTCGGGAAATGACATTTTGTATGGGAATTGAAACATTTTTCATTTCCCTGCATTGTCGCCATGGTAAAAGTTGATCATATTGACGAGCCCAACCACGTTTCTAAGACCATTGCTCGGGGTCCTTTTACAAGCAGTATTTTTTTAACACATTGAACAAGCGTTTGACCACCATCCTGTCTGATGTTAAGAGTTCGGGGTCTTTTTACACTCTGTATACATAGATGTCACTAATTCCCAGCGGCAGGCAGGTATCATTTCATACGTAGCACATAAACTATGAGGATGGATATCAGGATGCGGATGTGGTCATTTCTTACCTAGGGAAAAATTCTTTGACTTTTGTTGACGTTTCTTTTTATAAAATTCCTATAAACAAGCAGTTGAACACCATCCTGCCTGCGTTAAGCAGCGATGTGGTCTACGATGGAACACACTTGCTAATCTCATTAGGTACCTGTTCACTCGTGGCTTTAAGACTTCCACACGATGCTCAGGAAACACAGACACCGGCAAGTCATTCCAAATGCTTGAAAGAAAGCAATTCTATGTGAAAACAATTCTTAAGCAAGGTGTACTGATGACATACGTAAGATTGCTGGCAGAAGCAGAGACACCGAAAACAGATAACAGTGGCGTGCAATTGGAGAGGTCTATGTCCAGCAGTGGACAAATATGGGCTGATGATAATGATGTGTGGATTATATTTTATGAAATTAGCACTCTGTAATCCCATTTTAAAAGTACCAGTGCAATATCAACGCACAGCCCAAACGACTAAACTTAATTTGGAACGGAAGTAGCTTAGGCACCGTAGGGCTGCACTAAGAAAGGAATTCCAGAAATTCTCACGGGAACGGGAATTAACGGAAAGACACTTTTGTATGAAAAATCTAAACCGCTCAATATCGACGCTTGAAATTTGGAATGCAGGTACTAATAAACTACGCGAATGAAATCGCGGGGCGTCCACTAGTTTTATATATAAGTAGGTAAGTAGTTAGCAAATCTTCTTACACCAATGTCACAATAACGTTTGTAAAAATGTAGATGTAACGAGTACTTGAAGAAATCTTACGAGCGCATTATGATATTGTTTTATTTGGCATAAGATAAGATGCCCTTGAGACGCCACCACTCGACGACTGAGAGGAGATAAACCATGTAGGTTGGTACGTCAGTTTAAGAAAAAAACAAAGATTATGTTTTTCAATAAAAAAAAAAGTGTTCACACGCACTGAAATTCTCTCCACTTCCTGTAGCGTCTTACAGGTAACGTTTGCGTCCCACAGCTGGCACTGTGCTATCAAGAGTTTCCAGAATGTAACGACAAACAGCAATGGATGACAAACTTTACCATTCAAACACCACGCACAAATATTCTATCTTTCAGGGGTTATAGGCAGAGACAATATACTTCCTGATGCATAAATCTTGCTTCATATTTATTAATCAATCTTTTCATGACACGTCGTGTTTAGTAGTTTGTACTTTTCAAGATGACATACAAATAATTTTACTTAATAGGTACAACTTTTATAACTATGGAATACGCTCGTTAGTGAGAAAATAGACACAGAAGAATTGATGTTAAATATTTTTACTCTGTTATTTTGCCGAGTACGATCAGTAGGTATATAACGTCCACTGCTGGAAGAGGGCCTCCCCCAAATGAGATCCGTCATTTGGGGTGAATGCCAGTAATCGCCACCCTTGGCAGGCGGTTTGGCGATCGCAGTGGTGTTGTGGTTTAACTCACAGAGAGCGCTGCTGCCCGTTCTCTGGAGAGCTCCCTCGGTCGCCCCTTACGACCCCCATGACGGGAAAAGTTGGGCTGGGGTGGTGACACATGTATTCTATTCGCCCTCACTACACGGCTAGTGTGTAAAAGAAACCAGAGCAATGGTCTTAGAAACGTTGTTGGACTCGTCAATTTGAAATGAATTATTTTCGCCTTTCCCCGCATTGTCGCCACAGAAAAAGTTGTTCATATTGACGAGTCCAACATCGTTTCTAAGACCATTGCTCGGGGTCCTTTTACACGCAGTATAATCTAGTGAAAGAAAGTGTTTAATTTACTAATTCAAGCAATTAAAACAATAAATAACTTAACCACACTACCACCGCTCCAATTATATCTAAGAAACTAGAACAAATATATAAAAACAGGACGTTGTAAATATTTAATGCTTCCTTATTTCTATTTTCGTATGGTGTATCAATTTTAATTACTCACAATCGATATTCCGTTCACGGTCGGAATGTTTACCTTTCTCTAAACAAAAATATTTCAAGATTTGTGCTCGCTTTGGGTACCTATTAGACCATTGAATAACGGAACGTTAGATGGTCAATGCTTTTACGATTATAACAGGCGCACAAAATATATTTCGCGACAACAAAAGTCTGTTTGTTCAATAATACACTAGCGAAAGACTGAAGTGAACTAGTTCTTAGAGCACCTGCTTCTAGACCGATGTTGTTTATTTTTAACATGAATTTGACCACTATCCCGACAGGTGTTAAGCAGTGTACGATGGAGCACACTTGTTCATTGAGTTACAATTTACCCCAGTGACTGAAAGACCTCCAGACTGTACTGAGCGGTAAACACAGACTCTGATCGCGGCTTCTATTTCCGTCTCCGACATTATGCTTTAGTGATAACTAGCGCATTATTTTCAATAATCACAATAAAAATACAAAATCTACAAAAATTCTTTCCGAATACGTAAATGTTGTAAAATTGTGATCAAAAATCAAATGCAACCTTCAACCTAATTCAGTTTAGACAACTTCAGAAGGAAATGTTCCAATGCTCCACACAGAACGAGAGACTTTGTACAATTACATTTATTTCCAAAGTTCAATCAAACGTTTGTTTGTCGTTTACATAGATCGAAAACTGGGCTGTTTACCTTAGTTTGTTTTATATTTAAGCTATGCATTTAAAAAGGAGTCTTTCTCAATTCGATTGAACGTATGCTTTTTTATGGATGTTCGCGGATAACTTCATCGTTCATGAACCGATTTCGATAATACGTTTTTCTTGGTAAGAATTTCAAAAGTCGTCCCATGAAAAGCTAGTCACGGTTTAATGATGCTGACCAGATAAATCTAGAGTATCTTTAACCTTTTGTCCTGCGGAAAATTAATATTGTTTTCACAACTTTGAATTCTGCTCTGATAATCATAAACTTCAAAATCGCTTGTCTAATGTGTCTGATTTATAAGACATTTTCGGTGAAAAGAGAAGTAAGTCGGTTCTATTTTCTTTAAAATTATTTCCAGCTGCATTTTCACATCACAACGGCCAGTGTTGTCGTAATGTTGTTGTCTATTTTCATTATCGATAAAATTTAACTATTCAGGTCAGATTCGTTAACGACTGGCGGCTCGGTTAACTACGGTTTACGAGAGCGTTTATTTACAATACGTGGATTTGTTAGTGTTTGTTGGGAAATTGTGCAACTTGTACTATACAACATAGATCTCTAACAGTAACGAGAGAGAGTTACGACTAGGCAGGCAGTAATCCCCAAGGATTGACACCTATGTATAGGTAAATTGTCTTTAGGGCCTCCGTTAGACTATGTCGTGAGTACAACAAAAAAGGATCTAGCAATAACTCTATTATTAGGTCGGGTAACCAAAATACTAAGGTAGGCAGTGTTTATTTGCCTATATGGTGTGCACGCCACTGATCTCTAATGTATGTATATGTAATGTTCCATACCAAATATTAGCTCCTCAGGGTAGCATAGTTGATAGTCGATACAGTTGTAGGGAGAATATTATAAATGTTACTCATGTAACTCGCCCTTAGATTGAAAAAAAAATCGTTATTGAAAAAAAAAAATCTCATTGCGCACAAAATTATTGCATAAAATGTATAATGTAAATGAAGGTATACTAATAAACACCGTCTGACGGATCCATTATTAATAGCTATTATAAATGCAAAAGTTTGTGATATTTCAGATGTCAGTGGTTGCTCATGTGGGTAAGCTAATTAATTCTTAAAAAAATACTGAACGAATTTGGACAAAAAATTGTAGGTGGGTGTAATCTGGTTTCATCATCAGCCACATGACGTCCACAGCTGGACGAGGGCCTCCCCCAATGATTTACATGATCATTTGAGGGGGAAATGCCAATATTCGTGAATAGGTACCTAATGAACAAGTGTGCTCCATCGTATACCACATCAAATAATTCGTTACGCTGGGCAGGCCGGTTGGTGATCGCAGTGATGTTGTGGTTTAACTCACAGAGATCGCTGCTGTCCATCCTCGGTCGTCTCTTACGACCCTCACATCGGGAAGTTAGGCTGACACATGTATTCAATTCGCCGTCACCTCTCGGCTAATCTGGTTTAGGACATAGGCTTTACTTAAACAGCGGGTAACGTCTTGAGAGCGTCTGTGGTCCAGTTGGTCGGTTACTTGACTTGTAACCGGGAGGTCGCGGGTTTGAGTCCGGCTACTGGACGTGTACCAATGGGACTCTTTTTCAGAGCCTATATACGCAACGCAACGCTCGTACGGTGAAGGACAACATCGTGATGAAACCTGCACACCGCAAGGTGTGTGAACCCTATAACGGCGATGGGCTCACCCCCTGTCACGTTGAGTTAAATACGCTCGGTGAACCGTGGGCATTTGCTGTAGCAAGTGTCTCTGCCTACCCCGCTTTGGGATTAAAAGGCGTGAAGGCTATTTTTTTTAACATCTTGTGGAATAGCTAGTAACAAAATCATAGTCTAGATGTACTGGAATTTATGGCTACATGATATTATCCGCTTAAATGAATGTCAAAACAAAAGGCAAGTATCCGCAAAATAAATTAAGTGGTTGACCTCGCCAGTAGCGCATTCAAATGAAGTTTGTAATTCCAACGTGGTCATAAGACCATGATATTAATACGTCCTGCGTTATTCTAGACTTTAAAAAGAACGATACTCGAAGTATTTCCTATCAGTTAATAGATAATATAAAACAAAGTCGTCTCCCGCTGTCTGTCCCAATGTATGCTTAGATCTTTAAAACTACGCAGCGGATTTTCATGCGAATTGTTTGATAGATAGAGTGATTCTCGAGGAAAGTGTATGTATAATACATGATATCAGAGAAACACTGTTAATAATGTATATTGGTAAAAAACGTTTGCCAGGTCAGCTAGTTAGTTTTGTACTAAAACACTCAAATTTTAAAAAATAAAAATAAAAAAATAAATAAATACACTTCACGCCTTTAATCCCAAAGAGGGGTAGGCAGAGGCATTTGAGGCATTTAAAAAAGAGTCCCATTGGTACACGTCCAGTAGCCGGACTCGAACCCGGGACCTCCCGGTTACAAGTCAAGGATCCGACCAACTGTACCACAGACGCTATCAAATTTTAATGTCTGATTTTAATGTTATGCACTGCTGTAGTAGTACGCCGTTTTTACCTGAACTCCCTGCCTGGTAAAGGTATTATTACCTACAAGGAAATCACTAATAACATAAATAAAGCTCCTTTTACTCACGGCAGGTTCGCTTGTATGGTTCGGTGACTTTAATGTAGCAAAAAAAAAACCGACGTAAAAGTTAACCATAATATCTACTCGACTCTCTGACGTAAGGGACTCCTTTCATATCATGCTGTTAATATATTCCACTTTTTTATAAGACTAGTGTACGCCCCGCGATTTCATTCGCGTAATTTTAATGTCTATTAAAACAATTCTATCAACAAGTTTTAGAACTGTGACTCCAAAATAAACGATTTTCTCATAGGTATTCAATTCTATACCCCCTTAGGGGATGAATTTTGAAAAATCCTTTCTTATCTAACGTAAACAGCATTCAAAGAACATCTGAGCAAATTTTCATTTCAATTTAAAAATTACAAACATTTCAAGTTTACAATACTGCGTGTAAAAGGACCCCAAGCAATGGTCTTGGAAACTTTGTTGAGCTCGTCCATATAAACAACTTTTACTATGGCGACAATGCGGGGAAAGAAAAAAAAATGTTTCATCTCCATACAAACAATTTTTTTTGTCTCCGGAGAGCATTTTACACGCAGTATTAGTGTAAAAAAATATACCTACTTAGATGAAGAATATTTATAATTATTGAGTGATTTCATACTCGTGATCCCTGTCAGATTTTCATATTCCTCTGAAGAATGGTACGAGGATATATAAATAAAAACACACACGTGATGTACTCTGAAATCATTATAAAGCCATCCTTTCCCTAATAAACGCGGTATAGGCATAAAAAGGATTCTTTTTTGAGGAAACGCGCAGTGACATGTTATTAAAAGTTTAAAACGGATAATTATAGTGCTTACCCTTGGTTAATTTTCGCGCTATAATACCCGTCTTAAACTTTTAATATCATATAAAGGATGTTGCAATAATATAATTAAAGTCTTAAAACAATTAAAACAATTGCATCAGCGTCCATCCTTTGTGCTAAAATAGCATTAACCTCGCGCGAGGTTGAAATGGCATTAGTCAGACATATTCCCTTTAATGAGTCAGTTCATTTGATTCTAAATCGTATTAACTTAGAAGCCGCTAAAGTTCACGACATACTGAATACGCAGTATCAACGTGCGATTCCTTTTGTACTGATTTTATGCAGCAGGCCTAGCAAAGCGCGTCAAGTTAGACAAGACACGGAACAAATGCGCGCTGTGATTGGCTGCTATGTCACACATGGTGCAACTAAGCTTGTTTCAACCAATCGCAGTGGCTGGTATGTCTTGTCGTGTCTTTCTTGGAGCGCTTTGCTAGGGCAGATCTGTCAAAGAGAAAGCGATAAAGATTGTCAAATGATTCGTAATTGAAGTTCGCTCTCTATTGGATTTTCCAGCCTCTTTGCGCTTTGAACATGATCGGAATAGAGTGTATTGTAACAGTATGTACTGTATTACATAATATACAAATGTTACTGCTTAGACTCTACATAAAACTCTTGTGACACATTGTGCCAACCAACATTGTTGGAAATGGCAAACCCGGCGAACTTCGTTTCGCCACCAGATGGCTTCGTTTCGTTTTCCCGCTTTTCTGTTGAATTTTTTCCTGAATTTTCTCAAACCTCACGGAGCCCGAGACCTTTCCACCGAATGCAAAACCGTAGAAACCGGTTCGTGCGTTCTGGAATTATAGCGTCCGGAAACCCGTCTTATTTTTATATAGATCATTTGGGGGGAAATGGTAATAATCGGCACGCTTGGTGATTAGGTGGGTTGGCGATCGCAGTGGTGTTGTGGTTTAAGTCACAGCACCCGTCGTTTGGCAGCACATTTGGCGATTCAATCCGTTATCACAGACTTTCTAGCACCCTCCTCACTGAACATTTTCTGCTAATTACAAACATCAAAAGTGTCTAGAGATCAAGAACATTTTTGGCTCTAAAAAAAATCTAATTTATTTAAATCAAATCTAATCTTTATTTATTGTTCTCCTACCTAATTTTCCATGCCTGTATCAATGACTTATCACCACATTTTGAATAAATTATGAATTAATTCAGTTTTTGTACAATATATTCTTGATTGCAATCTTCTAAAATGTACTTGATCCCTGGACACTTTTGATGTGTGTACATAAATACAAAGCTTAATGTTTGTCTCTAAGAAAGAGTGGTACAGAGACAGAAGACAAAGTTTGCCAGCTGGTTAATGTATATAATCTAATAAAAAAATCTGTTCACGTATCCTAAAATGATGTCACGACAAGGTAACCCGCCCACATCACGCCGTTTCACATGGTCTTTAATCACCAAAATGGCCTGTGGTTGTTTTTTATCGGCACTTCATCATGATCTTTAAGATATATAACAATCCAAATATTTCGATAAATATTTTTTTTTATTGTGTTCGAGGCCATGATGAGTGAATTCCAAAGCAGAAATCTTGAAAAAAATGTGGGTGCACTAGAACACGTAACAAGTGCTGCTTATCTACCCACATTTGTTTTTATATAACACTAGCTGTACCGCGCGGTGTTACGTTTTTTTTTTCGTTCCCGTGGGTGAGAATTTTGGTCCACTGCTAGACATAGGCCTCTACAATGGCTTAATAGCAATTCAGGATATTCTACATGGATAACACAGAAAGCCGCAAACATATTAACATTAAGTATACCAAAAATATTGTTTATATTGTGAAGCCACTTCGACTAAATAAGAAAATATAATAATTTTAAGACTCATTTTTTTTGTATGTGACGCAAAAAAAATTATTAATTGAGAAAGATAACAAAACAATAAAGATACTCCATTGTTATATATGTATCGGTATGAGAGGTAATTTATAAAATACAATGTAATAATAAATTCCAACTTTTGGTCGCATAGAAATCGAAAACAATATTTATAATACAAATAAATCAACATTAAGAATTTCCCTTTGAATATTTGGACGTGATAATAAACCCACAGATTCTTTTAATGTATAATGGTAAGGCGAAAGTGTTTTGTTATTCTTTCATGTAAAACTATCGAATGAATGAATGAATATACTCTTTATTGCTCACTGTACATTTTACCAATATTATAAATGGGAAAGTGAGTTTGTTTGTTCCGTTTTCACGCCGTAACTACTGAACCGATTGCTCTGAAATTTTGTAGACGTATAGTTAGAAGTCCGGTTTAAATTATAGGGTACTTTTTATCCCGAAAAAAAAAGATATTTCCGAGGGAGAACAAAGATATTCCTTTATACCGCAATATAAGTATATATAAGTCCACGCGGGCGAAGCCGCGGGCGGAAAGCTAGTAAATAATGTAAAATTGACAATGGTAAAATTTCAAAAGGCGACCTTGCCGATCAGAGCGATTTCTTCCAGGTAACCTTATTCAAAGACATGACGGAGCTTAACTTAGACAGTAATGGGTAGTGTTTTGCTATCTGCTCGACTATGTTCTAATTTAGTACAAAATATTAGTAATTAGTGAAAATATACTTAAAATATTTACGAAATAACATTATATTGTGCTGCTTGTAAAATGACCCCGAGCAATGGTTTTAGAAACGTTGTTGGGTTCGTTCAAAAAAGTTTTTTTTTTGCGTTTATGTTCACAGTAGGTGTTTGTTATGCTTCCAAATATAGTGACATTATGCTATGAGGTAATGAATGTGTTATAAATGTCATATTCGTAATAAAGAAAGTTGAGAATTATGATTGACAATGGCGATATTTTCTCTAGTTCCCACAGATCGACTGTGCGGTGCTGTGCGTTTTTTTTCCTTCAGTTTCCACGTTGCCCAATACTCTCGAGGCATTGTTAACGAATCGCGATGGTGTAGAAAGTAGATCAACTTATTGCCATTGTATTTATTGGTAATCGCAGATGCACGTAACTGGATCTGGACGTTACATAATTACACCAAATGGTGGTATGACAGACAAAAAGGGAAAGTGAAGACTATAAGACCGCGATTGCGCCCTAGAGATTATTTTCCAAGTCGTAATCAATCGTCCCGTGCTCTGGAATGTAAAAGGCAAACAAAATGATATTTCGATCAATAAGTGAAGGGTACAGGCAAAGAACAAGAAATGTCACATTTTTTTGTTTGTTTTTAATTGGAAGAAACTTATTGTCTATGGTACTTTTATACAGAATCATTAGCTTTTAAAGAAAACAACTAGATAGCGCAAAAAAGGCGGTTTTGTTTTTGGTTGAAAGGAAAAAAACTAGGAATGTCCATGACTTTCAAACTTTTGAATGTGTATTTCTTAAAATCAACTCATTTGGACATTCCCTATTCTTTGCATAGGGTACATGCAAAGAATATCAATATCAAGTAAAAGGAAAGGTCGCCTCTACCTTTTCTTTTTGCGGAGTTAAAAATTCGTTATGGTTACTGTTACCCAGCCCCCCTAGGACAGCGCTAAAAGAAAGAAGTGACAAGATATGTAACGCGCTGCGATTTGTTGAAACAAGCTGAGTTGTACGAAGAATAAGATAGCAGCCAATCACAGTGCGTATTTTTTCTATGTCGTGTCTTTCTTGACGCGCATGCTTTTTTCTGCACGCGCATGCAATTGGAGAGGCCTATGTCCAGCAGTGGACAAGTATGGGCTGATGATGATGATGACGATGATGCTAGCCTTGCAGGGGGAGCTTTGCTAGCTTCTTTGGTTATGTTCTGAGTATGAGAATGAAATATTAGTTGTCTATGGCCTTATGCTGGATTTCATGCCTTCTCTCTAATTCTTAACTTAAGTAAATTTGAACAAAAAACCCTTCCACCGGCGGTGCGTGTCGAGTGAGTCTGAAATCTCCTAAGAAGGCACAGGTACCACTGCGACCTACTGGACTCTCTTTTGATTTAAGGAACCTGTTGGTTTGTACCTGTAGGTTCCTGCGCTTTGGTATCCACACTTTATTGGGCGACAGCACAAGGCCACACAACGATTTTCTAGGTTCTGATAAAGTACAACCCAAAGTCCCTCATAATAGTCACCTTTTACGATAAGTAGGGGGCTCCACCGTCCATCATCCATCTATCCATCGCCCAGGTCTACTGGAGAAGTAACATATCCCTAACCAATGGGTTAGGGTTAGTTTACTTAGGTTAGGTTAGAACCTAAGGGTTATTGAGGGATAAAAACTAATGTACGGATTTTGACGATACTCGGTTAAGAGTTAAATTAGTACTTGGATGAGGACAAAGGTAACATTTCATTTTGAAATTCCCAAGGGGACATAATTACCGGGGCACAGTTGTGACGTCAATTGACCTCAATTGACAACCGAAGAGAAATTGGATTATAGGCCAATTTGCACTCGTTAGTGAAAAGATGTTGTGACGAAACTCTCTAAAAATATCACGTAAATACAAATTTTCTATAGTCATTTATATTTTTAGGCACCTTTCTGTCGGACAGGCACTTAAGAAAAAAATATGCAGATTCATGTACTTACATACTCCAGCGATACAATGTAATGCTGGGTTCACACTTGGGTCCAATGTGTGACTCCGTTTTATTTTGTCCAAGTCCAATCCACATATTGGTGTTTCCAAGAGTAGTACTTGAAGCCAATAGTGACAAAGTGTGGTGTCTGCTTAAGTCACACCTACTTACTTTTCTATAATGATAAGCTGGCTCTACATTCGATACTTCATCATAATCGATCGCGTAACGACTTATTTCGAATCGATACAAGCGTATCGATACAGCTGATCGAATTTTCGTAGTCATGACCAACTGCAACTATCGGTACTTTTTTTTTCATTACCGCATCGAATAGAACTGTCAAAAGTGAACGATTAATGTCGATACTTTGTAAGTTTATAAGACATGCTTTCATAAGTTCTCCTTTTTCTTCCGGTACTGTGCTGTAAATCTTAGAGGGAGTAAACAATATACTACCTGTTACTGTTCACAAAAGTTATACAATGTATAATTTACTCACCGTCGTATTCTTAAAACCAAGTTTTCAAGTTAAAAGTTTGATTAACTAATTGACTTACATCAACTTAGGCCAGTTTGTCATACAAACAAACATTCACTAGCAGTAGTACACTAGCACTCTTCTAAGTGTATCATTACCATGATCAGTTTTTATCTCTTTCTATCTTGTAAAATAACCTTTTAATATAATGTTAGTACGCGATTCTTTTGAAATATATTCTTATATCTTTGACATTTCTTTGACTGTAACTAGTAATTTTGAAATTTACATGATGTTGCAATTACTGTATTTAGTAATTTCTCAACAATGCACTTATCCTAATTAACCGTACAATCAATTCAATCCCTAATTCACTGTGACTTAAGAACCATTATTAAATTTCGTCTAAGAAGAAAGACATTGACAAACTTTTCATGACACTTTTGGTATTTTATCAATTCAAGTTCGAGTATAGGACGCCCCCAGGCAAGTTGCACAGATAAAAAAAATAAATACACTTCACGCCTTTTAATTCCAACGCGGGGTAGGCAGAGGCACTTGCTAAAGCAAATGCCCACAGTTCTTAACGCAACGTGACAGTTGCACAGATGATGTGCGCAAGATGACTTCCAGAAGCTAGATGCGAGAAGCCGAATACAAAATAAAGTGGCGTGCAATGGGGAATTTTCTTTCACGTTTTTCTGACAGGTTTTTGGGCGGAGAATGTCATTACTGTCAGACTTTCCAAACAAAGTATGACAGTAATGACAATTCTCCGCCCGGAAAAACCTATCAGAAAAACATCAAAGAAAATTTCCTATTGGAAAGGCCTATGTCCAGAAACGGACGAATATGGACTCATTATGATGATGATTTATCAGTTTACGTGTTTTTTCTTCGGCTACGCATTACTTAACTAACAAAGAAAGTGTTACCAATTGCTCGAAATAAAGAAATTCATATTAACATTTTTAATGACCTAGGTCATTAAATATATCGTATAATTAACGACCGTTAAGTCATTCAATAAGACGTGTCAGATATTAACTAAGTGCTTAAGAGGCGTCATAATTTTCTGCAAATAAAAAGCCCCCCTTCGTTCAATGACCTTAGGAAATTACTCGACTATGAAATAACTGCTGGGTTTATTTTTTCTTCTCTTGACGGAATAAAAAATGTGGTTTCTCATGGGCCGCAGAGCAGGGCTATTAGGTAAAACGTTGCTCCGACTTGGTGGTAAAAGGTAAGTTTCTCTTAGGAACGTATAAAGGATATTTTCCAGTAAACGAGGTATGACTATACCTATTTATTTATTAAAGAAAATAATATTGACTTACAGTAAATTTACAATTCGCGCTTATCGCTAGTTTATCGCTAGCTTATTGGTAGTTTTCTGAAAAATAACAAAATCATATATAGCTATATAGGAAACCTACTTAGAAATAAAAACTAAAAACTAACACGAAAAAAAAAAGGAAAAAGTGAAGAAACAAAAACAAAGAACAAGCTACTAAATATGAACTTATACTTACAAAATTTACAATTTACATTTAAAAAATATTTACATTCACAAAAGTTTCATATAATCTAACCAGTTTTGGTATTAAGAGAAAAACGATATCAACTTCTTGGCATTCCCAAGATATACAAAGCTCAACTAGCCAGTTGTCTATAAAGAGCACAATGTTTTGATATTGTACGAAATCGCGAGACATCTTATATTTAAGTTAATTGAAGTCGTCTGTTTATACTAACAATTCAATATTTTTTAAGAATAAAGACCAGGCAAGTAAATTACTATTCGCTATGATTTCTATGAAAAATAGCAATACAATATTGTAGTTTTCTTCATACAAGACATTTCCAGGTACAATTTTATTGGTGCTATACACGAAGCGGGTTAGGAAGAGAAACTTGCTAGGCAAATGCCCATAGTTCACCAATCGTATTTAATCCAACGTGATAATAATAACGGAATAAGTCCATTGTGACGTAAAATTCGGAGAGTGTGCTACGGAGTTGCATAAACTAATACCCCCATCGCGTTTTTACAATAGGACAACCAGGAGAGCGGCAAATCGTCATCCATACCAGGTGGATTTGCCATTTACGCGAACCAAACGGTTTGCGTCCACTTTCATAGTGCGTACCGCCAGGATGTGGAACGACTTGCCGGAGTCTGTGTTTCCTGCGCAGTACAGTTTGAAGATCTTCAAGTCGCGGGTGAATAGGTACCTACTGAACAAGTGTGCTCCATCGTAGACCACATCGCTGCTTAACATCAGGCAGGATGGTGGTCAAACGCTTGTTCATAGTGATTTAAAAAAAATGTACTATAGTAAAAAAAATATGAGAGAATTAGTTTAAAGCACATTAATAGTGACTTCATTAGAGAATTAGAGAATCAGGAAGAGTTAAGACTATGAAATTTTAATGAAATTATCTAAAACCAAAACGTAACCTTTGTACTATTTTTTTTCTTTATTTCTAATTTCAAGCTAATGTCGTTCACTCTTCCACTCCATTGTACTTGCCAGTATTTGATACCACGGTTCATTTATCTTCGACTACTGTGAAGAATCGCCTTTGTACAGAAAATAATAAGCACAGAATAATGATTATTATTATTTAGAGTAATTATATTCGTAATTCAAAACAACTGTAGAAATTAAGCCTTTGGGTGGGTGACCGATTTGGAACGGTTTATTCTAATTAAGTGCACGTACAATTTTATTCAGCGTTTGAGGCTACACTAATGGAGAATTTTCAAACTCCAAAAGTTTCTTAACTAGATGTCGCTAGTAGATATCCAAGGGGACTTCTGTCAGTTATATTTTAGTGCGTTTTTTATTATTTGGATGAGTTATTTAGACACTTTTGTAACATGTAGACAAACAATAAAAAAAATACTGTCGCCTTCAATACGGACTGCTTGAAGTTAGTAATTCTGTTGACATTTGTCCCTCTAATACAACTAGCGCCATCTGTCATAACTAAGAGAAACAGGGGCCCAGAAAATTCCCCATTGTATACATACATACATCTATATATATCATAAAACTGTTCAAGGTCCAAAACTGTACATTGGTTCTTGTATCGAAAAAAAAAGTAGTAGGTACTCGACCTATATGGTGGAAAGGGGTGGAAAAAGCCTTTGGAGATCCTAGGCCACTTTAACCTGAGAGTTGAGGTTTTGTAGAGATATTGATGATTTGTGGCCAGACTATCACACAATATTTCGTTTCGTGCCCCGGATATCGTCATCACCAGCCACGTGACGACCACTGCTGGACGAGCTCCGGGTTGTCCCGGATATGCACTCATTTAATGGAATAAAACCATATATTCTTCATAAAGTCCCATACCAGTACAGGACATGTTTATTGGAACTATACTTAAACAAACAACATATTTTTTTTTCACAAAGCGTTCGATTTATTACCTATCCTACGCATCGTTAATGTTTTTCCGCAAAAGTCTTGTAAAAACGTATAATATGGTAATAAATACGCTTGATGCTCCAAAAAAAAAACTTCACTCGATTCCATATCGCTTTATCGAGCTTAGCCCACTTTCTCCAGGCATTCGGCTACATACTCGAATACAGTAGTGCAATTCTCGTAATTTTGCTCGATCACGATTAAGTTTTGGTTTAGCTTACGCTCGAGTTTAGTCGAGTTCAAAAATTACCAGAATACCGTTTGTTTGAGAAGAGTAATTTTTGTTTGTATGTTTACGATAACACGCTTTGACGATTCCGAGCCGTTTGACGTACTATTGAAAATCAATAGTAACAAGAAAACGATAGTAACAAGAGAGTTTGGACTAAGTTGAGACTTTTTAGTGTCGACGAAAATACGAGAATTGCATTACTGATCGTTGTACGCGTTCATTACCGCACGTCACTATACTCCGACGGGCGGATCACTTTGTTTCTCTTAATGCGGATTGTGCAGAAGGCCGTGACTAAATCTAGATTTCATTTGCGATTGTTTGTTATTCATCACTTCTTCTGCCTAGCGTTTATAGCGGTAATCCAACCCGGCGGTAGGTCCCGGGGCTTTTGAGTAGTTCGACTTATGCGGCGTTTATTACGGGTCGAGGACTGTCTCTCTGACTCACGAATCACTAACGCTAGCCATAGTTTTTCTTATTCATACCTTTGTTGAATTTTCGGTAGGTACCAAAGTAATTTACATAATAGAGGTATAAATCGAATCGCTAAGCTCAAAACTCGAAAACGACTCGATAAGACAAAATTTCACTAATTAATGTTTATTTGTGCATATTAATGTTAGGAGTTTTCTTATGAGAGTAAAAATAAGAAGGCACGGGAAATTGTACTAATTAGGAGTTTTCTAAAAAAATGTATCTGTCAAAGATAGTGAGTGGGAAATGAAAGAGATGGAACTACCTACTTTATTCTATAATCTTCGAGTCTTCGCACTCGCTCTTTTGTTGATTTTTATTTTTTTTTAATCTCCTCATTCCAAAACAGAGTTTTTCAGGTTACAAGTTAACCACATAATGTAATAATTATGTACGTAAAGCTGTTGTAATACGTCCATGGATAAGACATGAAAATGAATGAACGACGTCTTAACTTTAAAATAACTGTACAGTATTATATTGCCAAATATTAAAGTAAGAAAGTGCACCAATCTAGGTACTGTAACTCACGAGAGCTAATTTTAAAATCGTTGTTCTTGGCACACATTTGCTGGTTTCAGGTACCAAGGTTCTGTTATGAAATATTGAAATGATTGACGGTTCCGTAAGCAGACCTCAGACGTGTCTCGGAAACTTTTGCACTAACGGTATCGGTCTTTGGTTATTACGGCGTCGCATAAACTCTCATGCTATCTCATTCTGGCGTTTATCAACTGATAGAAACGACACTAGAGAATGACTGACTGATAAATCTCGGTTGGTCATAAGAGCAACCTGGTGGTGATCCTTTGCCGTCTCTCACTTGTGATAA
Source organism: Conopomorpha cramerella (assembly GCA_012932125.1). NCBI lineage: Eukaryota > Metazoa > Arthropoda > Insecta > Lepidoptera > Gracillariidae > Conopomorpha > Conopomorpha cramerella. The sequence continues at coordinate 6,669 of SJJU01009241.1, read as the reverse complement.
TTCTGTTTCTGAATCGATACGAGAAAATGTGTAGCAGTCAAGTTAAGTTTCTTTTATAGAAAAGCTATATATCGGCTATATCTATCTCCCCACCGAGTTTGGTCAACATCTGTTCAGTATATTATGATGAAAACAAGTCTCTCTTATTTTTTTACACTGTACAAAACGGCGTGACAGGGAGTCTTTCGCGCAAAATTGTAGTGTGACAACTTCACTGAAAAAGTTAACTATTAACAGCAGTTTGTGCATAAGTATCAATATACATAAATCCAAACTGGCATGACAATATGTCATTGAAAATACTTACATAATGCAGTTTATGCAACGATGCATCGCCGCCAATGCACCGATCTGCACGTACTCGTAGCATGGTCTAACAAGAAGTGTGACAAGACATAACAAATGATGCCGGCCCTTTCATTCGACATGCGCAGAAACTTGACAGATGGTGTGACTTAAATCGTGTCACGTGACGTCGCGATTACGTACACTGGTTTAAGTTTTATATGGCATCGCTCAGGGTGGGTTGCCGTACGAAGGCAGCCACTAACTTACATAATGCATAATAAGCAAGTACTCAAGTCGACTTTAACTAGGTGATTTTAAACACGAAATTACACCTAGGTCTTATTATGTGTTACGGAAACGGTGAATGCCTGCTTTCTGTTTATGTGATTACATGAAACATTTATGTATATTTGTAAATGTAACTAGGCCACTCAGTGTGTATTTTTTTTTCGGTCTTTCTATAGTAGTTAAGCAGTTACAGAAACTCTCGTCTGTAAACCCTAGTAGGGTGATGAAAACCGTATCTGGAAGGCACATTAGTGGTATATTCTCTCATTAAAACGTGTCTCTTTTTGACAGTCAAAGTATGAAAGAAATGACGATAGTTTTAATGCCAAAAATAAAAAAAAATTAAATAAATACACTTCACGCCTTTAAATCCCAAAGCGAGGTAGCCAGAGGCACTTGCTTAATAAGCAAATGTCCACGGTTCACCCAGCGTATTTAACCCGACGTGACAGGGGGTGAGCCCATCGCCGTTATAGGGTTCACACACCTTGTGGTGTGTGGCTTTCATCACGATGTTGTTTTTCACCGTACAAACGTTGCGTTGCGTACATAGGCTCTGAAAAAGTCCCATTGGTACACGTCCAGTAGCCGGACTCGAACCCGCGACCTCCCGGTTACAAGTCAAGTATCCGACCAACTGGACTACAGACGCTCATTTTGTTTGTGTGTTTTAATGCCAAATTAAGTCTATTGAGCGTAACGGAAACTGGGCGTTAAGACTCGTAATCAACACGTCCCCTAAATCACAGATCTCTGCTCAAGTGTTCAAAATTTGTCTCGCTCTAATCGTGCCTATGAAACAGAGACGAACTATTCTCATTCTCCACTTGAGTACCGAATGTTGTTTCAGAATACAGGCCTTAAGCATAGACAACATATTGCCCATCCAGAATAACTTTCAACAAAAAGAACCGACTTAAACCAGCAAAAATTTAAGATTTACATGGTCTTCACATAATTTACATTCAGTCAGACCTGAAACAGATTCAAAGCATGATAAATCCGTTCAGCCTGTCGAAATTTCTAAAGGTGACAAAAAAATATGTTATGTCTTTTAAGAACTCGCCTTAGCTACGAGGCAAGATGGGAAACCTATCACTGTTTTCAATCTCTTCCATCTCTCTGCAAAAGTAGAGTATGTAAGACATCGTGACAAGTAGCGAATTAGGAAATGCACCCGACTGTGCATCCATTGTTTCTCATGCCAACGGCGCTTTGTCATCCACTGCAAGGCCGCGGCCTATCCGTTTTATACAATCCAAAGTAGTCACGAAGCATCGTCACGACTCGAAATTGACTTTTGCTTCAGCTCCAGACGGTGTTTCACAATAATTTGTGGCATTCGTCGACGATCAATGATCGTTTTTGTTCGTCTTCCACAATGATAAATCATTTTCTAGAACTGTTATGTTTCGTCCAAAGATGCCGTTAGTGTCGCGTCGTCTACGGCAGTTAACGCCTCTGGTTGTTATTAAGTGTCCTATTTGTCCCTACAGTTTAATCAGTAGGATTGTCAGTTTATTCTGAGGCATCCTTACTAATATTATAAATCGGAAAGTGAGTTTGTTTGTTTGTTCCGCTTTCATGCCGTAACTACTGAACCGATTACTTTGAAATTTTGCTAACGTAAAGTTAGAAGTCCGGATTAAATAATAGGGTACTTTTTATACCGGAAAAAATCGATATTCCCGAGGGAAACTTAGAGTTTTCCGTAGGAATTATATTTTTTCTTATAGTTGTCCTTTATACCGCAATATAACCGAAGTCCACGCGGGCGAAGCCGCGGCCGGAAAGCTAGTATTTTATAAAACACTATTACAGTATAACTTTTTCAAGATAAGTAAGTAACTCAAAAAGTAGAAGACTAAATTTGGTACCTACAGAACTTTTAAATCAGTTGTTTCTTCCGTATTATCCGGTTTTATAACATTTATTTTATTAAATTCCCTTAATCTAGGTTATAATTTATATCTCTTCTACTCTTGTCAAAATCCGTTGATGTAGCCAGAATCTACCTACAAAAGGATTTTGATAGTTTATTGTTTTACGTTATTGTTATATGTTAAAAAAAATAATTTATAGAACGTATAAAAAAGTTCTTGGCAAAACAACAAAAGTCGCAGAAACCTAGCTACCGGGCCTCATATTGTGTTTTCTATTTTCAAATTACGCCATACGTCTTCCAATGTTATAACACGCCGATGTTGATAAACGAACCACTCTAAAAAAATAATGTATTATAAAAAGAAAGCAATGGCGGAAAGTGCTTTAATAGTTTCAAAATCGTCGAAATTACGTGTCGAGTTGTGCCTAATGTACAATCCCCCTTTCTAATGATGACTCACTGATGCATCAATTGTAATTTTAAGATTACTTCCACAATAAGAGGAACGCAATAAGACATCTTTTAAGTATGCCACTCATGTCCCGCTTTGTTCTAGAAGTACTACACATAGACGTAAATATCTGTATTTGTGTTGTAGATTCCAACAAGTGATTTTCAAAGCTCAATCGGTGCAGTTATCTTCTGTTTTAATTATTCTTATGTGCTGTATGTTAATACATATATACATACACTTCACGCCTGTTTCCCAGAGGGGTAGGCAGAGACTACAGATCTCCATTTATCACGGTCCTGACATACCCCTTTCGCTTCATCTACATTCATACATCTTTTCATACATGACCTCCGGTTTCGAGTACTTTTCACGCCACCTTCGGCTAGGACATCACCAATGTATGTTATGTTAATGTGCAGCGCATCTACCTCACTTTGATCTAACCAATCTCTTGTAAGGAATATCCTATTTAATACGCTGGTCTGTGGTTTAGTTATAAGATACTGGGTTCTGAAATTAGGAGGTTGTGGGTTTGAAACCTGCTGTATACTAGGCGTGTAATAATGGATCTCTTTTTCAGAACCTAGTACGCTATGCAACGCTCATATTACCTTAGGTCCTAGTATACCCGGGGGATACAATAGAGCTTTGCAGATATCTCTCTATGTACCTACCTCTGTCCAACGCTACCGACTTCGCCGCACATCAGTCATCAGTCAACGCTCAGAAGGTGAAGGAAAACATCGTTATGAAAGTCGTTAAAAAACATTCTACCACAATATTGTTCACCGGGTATATAGGCGCGAATATAATCAAAGACAAGCTCGAGCTTATCTTTGTCTTTTTATTCTACGTTTCGACGCAGTTGCATGCGTCGTGGACACGAGTCCACTCGTGACCACGACCACGATTGATTATATTCGCACCTATATACCCGGTGAGGTATATTGAGTTGTAATGTCTGTGCGCGTTTCATTCAAAAAATTATGTTACCACAGTCAAGTTGTGTGAACCATATAACGGCGACGGGCTCACTCCCTGTTACGTTAGGTTTGAACCGGGGGCATTTGCTTAGCCTCTGGGAATAAAGTGAAGTGTATTATTTTTACACGCTAGTAAATTATAGATCGTTGGCTCCAAATCACGACGGGAAACTTATTCTCACCAATTCAATGGATAATGGTGTTCGTTGAAGCCCTTCGTTACATCGGAATCACGATTATTCGAGGTTGAATCATCGAGGGCGTATTGTTGGTTCAAATGAGAGATTATTGTATAATAATATACTATTATCAATATAAATATTTCATGGGCCAAGTAACACGTATCTTTTACATAATTACATGACATTAGTATAGCGATATGGTCATGAATGGAAAAAGAAGTTTCTATTTTTATTATTGTTCTGAATTTATTCAATGAGTGTGGTGTTAAAATTTTATTGTAATAATATTGTAGTAGGGAATCATTAGTGGTATGTACGGTCAAGTGGACCTAAAGGAAAAACACGTTTTCCTTTGTCGGTGATTTTTATTTAAGATTAGTTAAATCTATAACTATTATGTTTTCTTGTAAATGAAAATGTATTTTTATTGAGATATATTTAGAGTTACATAAAACATATTACGAACATTGAAATAACACTTGCTAACTATACAAAAAGGGTAGAAATCCTGACAAGAACCATACCAATGTGTCAGTATCCAGGACAAACTACTGCCCGAGGGCCGGCGCTTGATGACTCTTTAATTGCTATTCAATACACATAGCCCTATTTATTTTTTGTGAGTTAAAGGCCGCACGCTGACGATCAAGAAGACTCGGTGACCGATTTTTGTTTGCTTATTTCGATTACTCTGAGATAATATCCTGCCACCTTTGGAATCACTCCTTTGCAACAAAAAAAAACATCAAAATCAGATCATAAACAAAGCAATATTATCCGCGAAAAACATTCATAGATTCCTGGAATATGGCGACGCGCGGCCTAATCCTTCTAGCTACAGAAAATCCTGCATTCCAATCATAACGTTGGAATGCAGGATGAATGATCCTGCATTCTAGTGGCATGATTCATAGCTTCAAACACAATAACTGCACAGCACTTGATCCAATCATAACATAGAGTCCAACACTCCGCAACCTGATTCTGAACGGCAACTTTCATTTGTATCAACAATGCTCAGGTTCTAGTATTTCTAGTACTGTTATTGTAAGATCGACGTAGTACAGTCGGAGACTGTCTGGTGTGCAATCGATACATAGTATAAAACAAAGTCGCCTCTCGCTGGCTGTCCCTTAGATCAATATAAGTACGCAACGGATTTAGATGCGGTTCCTTTATATAAAGTTATTCTTGTATGATATATTAGCAGAGAAACAGTGATGGTATTGGTAAAACAATGTTTGCCGGGTCAGCTAGTTAGAACTAAAACAGAATTTCAAGTTTTAGATTTGTATATTCTTAATAGGTATATAACCGAAGCTACGAATTTTTCGGATGGTAAGCCGAAATCTAAAACTTACCTAGGTACCAAATACGCCGCATCCCGATGTTTAGATAGGTACCTAAATACGTAGGTAAGTAGGTACTTTGCAGTAGGTAAGTACCTACCTATTAAATTAAATGTCTATGACTATTAAGAAAATGCCTACAGCTCTGAATATGCTTATATTGAGTGACAACTCAATTGAAGCATACTGAGAGCTCACTCAGTGATTAATTTAATAATACGGGTATTAGAGAGGACACTGACATTATGTCAGATGAAGATTTAAGAAGAATAAAGATTGTATTCTTTCGCTTACTTTTTATGTACATCATGCACAAATTACACATCTAATTAATTTATAAACGCGAAAGTTTGGATGGATGTTTTTATACTTATTAATTTTAGGAATTTGCTTAGCAATTGCCTCTGCCTACCCCGCTTGGGGATAAAAAGGCGTGAATGGTATTTTTTATTAATTTTCTATTAGGAACTTTAGTTAGTCCGATTGGATAAATGATAATTACTCTTTTGTCGCAAAAACTATTGAGCGGAATACAAGAAACATTGAAATTTTCGCGAATATCCCAAGAAACCGGGATAAACTGCTAAACCCCCGCGGCTGGGTACATTTACTAAGCCTTTTATATCATTAATAATGTTCTATAATATGTATAATTTGTAAATATAATAGTTTTCCGTGTCCACCCAAGTGCCGGGATTGGGAAACCTCATTAAAATGATTGGCAGATGAAGAATCATCAACTGAACTTTAAAATAAGTCCATTGAAAGATGAAGTTGCGTAGATTACTGCGCAATATCGTGTCGCTAAAGTTATTACTTAGTCTGTAAATAATAAACAATAAGAACATATTATTCTGTAGAAATTATAATTGGAACGCTACCAGCGATGTATTATGTTGCGTACGATATTGACCTTTTGATCGCCAGATGGTCAATATTGTTTTGAACTCTGTTCCAAATACCATAGAGGTCAAAATTACTGGTATCATGTATCGCACATAGAAGACATTGCATTGGGATTGAAAGATGAATGACAACTATACCATTTTAACGGCTGAAGAGCCCTGACAGTGCACAGTATACATTTCCGCATTAATGCTTATTTTTCAATAGATATTAAAAAATGAACTCAATTACACACTTCAAAAGGATCAAAAACATTTTTAGCTCCAAAAAAATCTAATTTATTTAAATCAAATCTAATCTTCTGGATTGGTCTTCTACCTAATTCCCCATGCCT